>JAODAL010068806.1:0-16650 GCA_025379985.1 Phyllomedusa bahiana
AGGGGTTTAGATCACTGTAATCTGGCAGGACCCAATACCTGTAATCTGGCAGGAACCATCACCTGTATCCTGTCAGGAACCATCACCTGTATCCTGGTAGGAACCATTACCTGTAATCTGGCAGGAACCTCCACCTTTAATCTGGCAGGAAATATAACCTGTAATCTGGCAAGAACCATTATGTATAATCTAGTAAAAACCATAATCTGTAATCTGGCAGGAACCATCACCTGTAATCTGGTAACAATCATCACCTGTAAACTCGCAGGAACCATCGCCTGTAATTTGGCAGGAACCAGCACCTGTAATCTGGTAAAACACATAACCTATAATCTGGTTAAATCTGGTAAAAAACATCACCTGCAATCTGTTAAAAACCATCAACTGTAATCTGGCAGGGACCATCACCTGTAACGTGGTAAGAACCATTACCCAGGGGCGTCGCCAGGCAGTTCTATCCGGGGCTTGTGCCCCTGATAAAACTGCCTGTGCCCTGCACCTCGTCGGGTTCCAGGCCGCCGCCGTGGCCAGGAAGAAGACGGAGCCCAGTGGGAGCTTCAGGGAGCGAGGAAAGGTGGGTACCGGTATTTTTTATTTTTACTATGCCATCTAATTAATATATATGTACTGGGGGCCACATCTAATTAATATGTGTGTACTGGGGGCCACATCTAATGAATTCGTATTTAATGGGGGCCACATCTAATTAATGTTTGTGTACAGGGGGCCACATTACCTAGTAATATGTATATACCGGAGGCCATATTACCTAAAAAATATATATATATACAGGTGGCCATATTACCTAACATTATACATACTGGGAGCCCTATTACTAACTATATATGTATATGCATATATATATATATATATATATATATATATATATATATAATATATAATATATAATATACTGTATTAATATATACAAAATATTAGTATAATAGGGCCCCCAGTATATATTTTGTTAGGTAATAGGGCTCCCAGTATATATAATGTTAGGTAATATGGCCCCCTGTATATATATATATGTGTGTGTGTGTATATATATATATATATGAGTATATATATATGTATATATGTGTGTATATATATATTTATATACACATACTGGAGCCCATGTTACCCAATTATATGCTGGGGGCCCTATATTACCTAATTATCTATATACTGGGGCCATGTTATCTAATTATATCTATACTGGGGGGCCCATTACCTGCCTGGCTATATACTGGGGACCATATTACCTTGCTAGCTGTATTATGGGGGCCATATTACCTGTCTATATCTATACTGGGGTCCCTATACTACCTACCTATCCATATACTGTTGGCTATTATGTGTCTAGCTATATAGTGGGACCCTATCAGCTGCCTAGCTGTATACTGGGGGTCATAATACCTTGCTAGCTGTATATTGGGGGGCCATATTACCTGTTTATATCTATACTGGTGGCCATATTACCTGTTTATATCTATACTGGGGGCCATATTACCTGTTTATATCTATACTGGTGGCCATATTACCTACCTATCCATATACTGGGGGCCATATTAACTGTCTAGCTATATGCTGGGGACCATATTGCCTACCTATCTATATACTGGAGGCCGTATTACCTGTCTAGCTATATACTGGGGGCCATATTACTATCTAATAATGACCTATAAAGGAACTCCCCATCCCTCACAGTGGGCACCTGGATTTTCTGTCATAGAAAAGCCAGTTGCTGTGGGGATGGGGTGTCACCATGCTTTCCTGTATAAACCCCCATTAGGAAGGGAGCTATATAAACCCTGCAGTAGGTCTGTATGTATAAAGGCGATGGAAAAGTGAGGATTCTAAACTGTTTGTGTGGTAAATTCTGCAGAGAGGAGTCATAGCCGGGAGAAGTCATCATGGATGTCTGGATCGATAGAGAACAGAAGGGATAGTGAATGACTCCAATCAGAAAAGTCGTTTCCTTTAAGTCACTAAATGTAACTGCAGTGTAATCACTTATATGTCTGCAGAGCATCTACATACAACTAGTTTCTACCACTATCTGGTCACTGTATGGCAGTGGTATATGTCTTCAGAGCCTGTGCACAGCTGGTAGTCATATGGGGTGGGGGGTGCGGGTCAGATTCTGGCAGGATTATTTGATCCTTGAGTGGTAATAGTTTTGGGTCTTGGTTTTGTAGGAGTTTTTTCTTTAGTAACAATGATTTAAATGGTATATTTGCTCCATGTATAGGCTTATTATTTGGTGACTGTAATTTATAAGGTATTACACTGTCATACAGGGATGAGCGATTTCGAAAAAGCAAATTTTTCATTGCTGATTTTCATTGTGCAGTGACTGCTGAGGAGATGGTCAGGATCTATGTGGAATATGCAAAAAATTAGTGACAGGAACAGTCACTACAGTTTTATCTCTGTAAAAATACATCATGCCACAGTGCACAATGTGGCGTGAAAAATGCCGTGGGAACCCAGCCATATTAAGCAAAACGTAACACAGAGGGCCCAGGCCCGGATGTTTTGAGACCCTAGCAACGCCCCTGCCATTACCTTTAAACTAGTAAGAACCATTACCTTTTATCTAGTAAGAACCATCAATTGTAGTCTGGCAGGAACCACCACCTGTAATCTGTTAAGAACTACCACCTGTAATCTTTTAAGAACCATCACGTGTAATCTGGTAAGAACCATCACCTGTAATCTGGCAGGAACCATCACCTGTAATCTGGTAAGAACCATCATCTGTAATCTGGTAAAATCCATCATCTGTGATCTGGCAAAAACCATCACCTGTAATCTAGTAAGAACCATCACCTGTAATCTAGTAAGAACCATCACCTGTAATCTGTCAGAAATTATCACTTGTAATTTGGTAAGAACCATCAACTGAATCTGGCACAAACCATCATTTGTGATCTGATTAGAACCATCACCTGTAATCTAGCAGGAACCATCACCTGTAATCTGGCAAGAACCATCACCTGTAATCTGTTACAAACCATCACTTGTAATCTGATAAGAATCCTCAACTGGGTATGTTCACACATCGTTTTTTCACACTTATTTTGGGGGGTATTTTGATTAAAAATGCCCCTAAATAAACATTGCAAATGTCTGCTGCCATTCAATACGCGGCGGGAAAGATGTCAGGTAACCATAGCTCTCTATATGAGCTATGATTTCCGTAATTACAGGACGTATTTTGGAGAGTTTTTCAGTGCAATCACTCGCCGACGGAATCCATAGTTCTCTATGATAGCTGTGGATTACCGTAATTACTGGGACGGATTGGAGCCGTACTGCAGCGCAAATCCGGCGCGCAGTACAGCTCCAATCAGTCCCAAAATAAGCCGTGTGAACAAGGCCTAAGAGAAGCTCTCACTTGCTGTTCGCTGTTTAGTCATTTGTCCAAAATTCTGTATAGAATATATTTACTTATTTGGCACTGACCTCTGTAAAATATTTATAATACTGCCCCCTATAGTCAGACTATCTGGCCTTATAAGAGACTGTAATGATAATAGAAATAGCGTACCTTCAGAAAACATAAGATATTTGGCATTTTTATTTATATTTAATATATAACAGATCAAACCTTTACTGCTGTCAATCATCAAGCATCTGTGATCAGGTATAAATAACAGAAAGTCTATAAATATTTAACCATAAATTTTATGTAGAGTGTTTTTAATGTATTTGCTGTTTATAGCAATTTATTTTCATATAATTCAGAACTGCAAAAATTATCTGAAGCCCCAAACAGAAGCACTACTGGCGGAGGTGGGACTATTACTGGCACTCTTGATTTACGCCCTGGTCTGAAAAACAAGAGACACATGGTAACCGCAATTACTGTATGAGGTTCAATAATCATAGCTAAATAGTTGATAAGGTTGAGAAAAGACACAGGTCCATCAAGTCCAACCTAGAACCTAACTATGTTGACCCAGAATAAGGCAAAAAATCCTATAAGGTAGATGCCAACTGCCTCTTACAAGATGAAAAAATCCCTTCTGTCTCCAATATGGCAAAATAAATCAATGTCCAGGATCAATGTCCCGTCATCAAAATCTAGTATCTATAACGTGAGATATTATATTTTTCAAGAAAAGCATCTAGGCCCTTCTTAAACTTCTTGAACATCCTCTGGTGGTTCCACAGTCTCACTGCTCTTACAGTAAAAAATCCCCACCTATGAGGATGAAACACTTTTTCTTCTAGACATAGATGATTCCCTCTGGTCATAGTTGCAGGACTAGGGGCTAAAAGATCATGCAAGAGATCTCTGTACTGTTCACTCATATATTACTACATGGTAACTAAGTCACCCCTAAGCCATCTCTTTTCCAAAACGAATAAATCTAATCTTAATAGCCTGTCTTGGACATCACTAAATTGTTTGATAAATATTTGGATAGCCTGGCAAACAATTGTGAAATTGCCTCAAGTTCCACAGGAGGATACTCAAGAACATTGGTCAATGTCTGCTGATGTAGAAATGGGACACAGCTCTAGACTGCTGAAAAATCTTGAGATTGGCTTGCGAAGGATTTCCTGGTGCATGTACTCTCGAAAGGGTTAAAACAACATTTCAGTGAGTGGCAGCACATTTTGCAGATATTACAATTTAGGGTAAATTCACATGTTGTATAGCGGTATCCTATACCGCTATACGCCTGCTGTGGGAACTACACGCTGGCCAGCGCGTACTTCCCACAGGGCTCCGGCCCGACCACCCATTCACCCTCCCTTCCTTCGGCGCGTAAGCACCGGAATCAAGTGACATGTCACTCCTATATTTGCGGGGCATACTTCAGGTTCATTGCAACGCAATTACACCTCGCAATACGCCCCACAAATACGTCACGTGAACATACCCTAACACAGTGCAGCCATATGCCACTGGATGTGTGCTTGGTTTTCTCCCCATCAGGCTTCCAAAGCAATGTAGAATATCCTAACAAAGACTCCAATCCCAATAACAGCTCTACTTGTTTGTGGGTTTTTGGACATTGTAACACTACCCATCACAGTTGCTCCTTGTGCAGTTATGTATTTTTTGTAAATTTGTAATAGTCCAGTTTCACGAATTTGCACGTTAACTACAAGACAGCGAGCAGATGGTGTTCCGTGCAGGTTTACTATCTTCAGGGGTCAGGCAATAAACATCCCCATCAGTAGAGGTGAGCCATAATTCATGTTATTTGTATGTGTATTATTTACTTTTCTCTAGTTTTTGAAAATGGTTGCTTTTTGGGTCAACAATAATATGTGCTCTCAGCCAATCAGATGTGCTTTCCTGATGCTCTCCCTCTCATACACACACTCGGTAACTCTTCCTCTCCACTACACCTTGTCCTTGAATCTAGGATCAGACTGGCCCACAGGGAAACCCCCAGTGGGCTCCTGAGCATGGCAGACCTGGAGCTTCTTGAAAAACTGCATATACATCCTTGGGAGAGGAAGAAAGTAAGAGAAAGAGGCAAAAAGCAAGAGGAAGAGTATAAGAAGCATGTGCGTCAGCTATAGAGTGTGCTTATAGAATCAACTGCACTGGTGGGCCCCAGAATCAACTCCACTGGTGGGCCCCAGAATCAACTCCACTGGGGAGCCCCAGAATCAACTCCAGTGGGGGCCCCCAGAATCAACTCCACTGGGGGGCCCCAGAATCAACTCCACCAGTGGGCCTCAAGAATCCGCTTCACTGGTGGGCCCCAGAATCAACTCCACCGGCGGGACCCAGAATCAACTCCACTAGTGAGCCCCAGAATCAACTCCACTGGTGGACCCACAGAATCAACTCCACTGGTGGGCCCCAGAATAAACTCCACAGGTGGGCCCCCAGAACCAACTCCACAGGTGGGCCCCCCTATTTACCGCTTTTCACTAGACAGATTTTCTGTAGAGCTTTTGAACATTTACAGAATTTCTGCCAGTATGAAAAGGGGAACTTTATGCTCCTGGAAGATGAGGAAGATGCCACTATCCCCTGATAAAATTTATTACAAAATGTACTATATTCACTTGTCTTACTGAGGTATATTTTAACTCTGTACCTTCCAGGACCAACATTCTGGCCACTATCTTTCCTTTATGAGTGTTATAAAGTTGAGCCAAGAAATGTTTAGCCTGTTAGTCATATACCAGTATAACCAGTGCCTCCCACTTCCACACAGATATGTTCCATGTCATTCCAAATATGCCAGTTCAAAACTGGATACTGCCCAGCAGTTTCACACTGTCAATAGTTTTAAAAAAAAATTCTGTGCAAATTGTGTTAACGTTTCAGGTAACTGTGAAATAAACCTTTACATCTGTCTTGGAACTAGTGGGTTCTACTGTCATCACTAGCTCTAAGCATTTGTATGTGAATGCCACACATTACAAAACTATGCAGTCTTGGCAAACCCCCTAAACCTACATTTCTGAGATGCCAAAAATGTATTTTATCAGCAGATAACTTTGTATTATCTTGCTGAAAAACATTTATTTTTTCTTGCAAACTGGCTGAGTCAATACACCACAGAGCATGTCAAGCATGTATGCAGCACTTCTGTAATCCACAGTAGATGTATGGGGAGATTAATAAATTACACAATGATATATTGGGGTAAATGCCCATTTGGGACACATATTTGTGGAATAATAATTAGTTCTCAATGTTGAGTACATTTGAAATAATGGGTTGGTTCCTTCGGACATTCCAATGGGCTATCAGTATGACTATGCATTCCCACATTAAAGGCTAAATAAAGTTTCAGATTAAGTGTAGAGTTCATTGAATTAACCCACAAAAAGTTCACCAGATCCCACTATAGATTAGAACCTACTTACATTTCAAACTCAATATTAAAAACTATAAATTAGAAGTTCACCTGTCTATGAAGAATTGGAAAGCCACTGCTTTCAGCTTTCTTTGCGGGAGAGTTGGAACCACGTTGACAAATGTCTAAACCACTTTCGTGTCGAAGCTTAGAGTTTGTTACTGACTTCTTTTCAGACAGAAAGTTTTTTGACTGCTAGCGCTCATACAGTGGCGCTACATTCCTGCCTGTTAGGATTTGTTTTGTAATTAAACTATTGAACCCTTACTGAATTTCAACAGAACATGGACATGGTCATTTTTGAATAAGAAAGAGGAAACAGAATGTTTTGGGGAAATTATAATTTTCTATAGTATTTCTGTAAAATACACTATTGCTCCTTAAAGGGGTTGTCTCACTATGAAGATTATAGTTGAAAATGTGGGGACCAAAAATCTAAGGATGCATGTCCTTGGTTACTATTGGCAAAGTGCTACAGTTTTAGAGAACGGGCTGGTTTACATGTGCTTAGCAACGGTGTTTGTTTACTGGTCAGGGAAGCATTCTGTCCTGCCCAGGTCGTGCACATGCAAAGGAAAGGCAGTTGTGTATTTGCAGGCAAGGAGGCGAAGCAGTGAAGAGGATACAATACACACAACCCCCCTGCATGTCCCTCACCTTCTCCTCCTTGCCTGCCAATACACACATCCCTGCCCTCCTCTTAACTGCCATTTCCTTTGCATGTGCACGACCTGTTCAGGACAGAATGCTTCCTTGACCAGTAAACAAACACCGTTGCTAAGCACAAGTAATCCAGCCCGTTCTCTAAAACCGTAGCACTTTGCCAATAGTAACCAAGGACGTACATCCTTAGATTTTTGGTCCCCACATTTTCAACTATGATCTTCATAGTGAGACAACCCCTTTAAGGCTATGTTCACACGGCTTATTTCAGAACGTATTAACGTCGGATTTCCGATCATAAATACGTTCCTAAATCAGTTGGAAATAAGTGTCACTAAGTGTGGCACGTATTTCGCGACGGATTTACAATCCCCATTCATTATATAGGGTGAATTCGTCGTGAAATTCGGCCCAATAATTGACATGCACATTGTTTTTCCGGCCGTGTTGCGGGCGCAAATCCGCGGCAGCAATACAGCACGGAAATACGTGTCTGAACGACAACACGTTTTTCCCATTTAAAGCCATATTAAATTGCCTGTAACGTATTTCAGACTGATTTCGGAACGCATTTCCGATCGGAAATCCGACCATAAATACGTTCTGAAATAAGCCGTGTGAACGAGGCCTAAGGGAGACTGTTTGTAAACAAACAGGTCAAGACGTGAACCAAAATTTTAAATATTAAAAAAACTGAAGAGAAAGTGTAATTTTTTTTTTATTCTTCCATTTAGGCCATATATTTACATAGTTGGTAAAGCCTAGAAAAGACAGATGTCCATCCGGTTCAGCCTACTTTGAAATAGTGTTGCTCCAGAAGAAGGCAAAAACCCCCATGAGGTAGAAGCCAATTGTCCTCATTTTAAGGAAAAAAGATTCCTTGCCGACTCCAATCTGGCAATCAGAATAAAACCCTTCTCCAGAATCCTAGTCACTATAACTTGTTATACTATTACTCTCTAGAAATGCATCCAGACCCTTTTTGAACTCTGTTAGTGAATTTACCATGACAAGTTCCTCTCAGAGAGTTCCACAGTCTCACTGCTCTTACAGTAAAGAATCCCTTTTTATGTTTATGTAGAAACCTTCGTTCCTCTAGACACAGAGAATGCCCCCTTGTTCTGGATACAGTCCTGTGTATAAATAGATAATGGGAGAGAACTCCATATTGACCACTGATACTGTATATCTATATATAATTAGTAGGACACCCTCAAGTCGTCTTTTCTCTAAACTAAATAATCCTAATCTTCCTCATCTGTCACTTCTCTGCCCAGGCCTCCAACTTATCCACATCCATTTGTAATAGAACATTATGCTCTATTGTGTTGATTGCGTTACACAGCTTAGTATCTTCTGCAAAGATTGATATTCTACTATTCAATCCTTCTGTAAGGTCATTAATGAATATAAAAAAGAGAATAGGTTCCAATACTGACCCATGTGGTCCCCCACTATTAACAGGGATCCAGTCTGAGTATGTACCATTAATCAGCACTGTCACGGGTGCCCCTGCACCGGGTCGTGGGCGCACGCGTGGCCAGGCCGCGAGTGGCAGTGCATCCGCATGTCGGGCCATGGGCGCACTTGCAGCTAAGTCCATTACTGCAGCTATTCACCTCTCCACACTCCCTGCGATGTCTCTGCTTGTCGGCACACTTCCGCTCCCTAGGCAGCTCTGTCAAATTTAAAGGGCCAGCCCCTTCTTTAGTGCCTTGCTAGATCCATAAAACCCTAGTGGCTAGAGAGAAAGCGTTCCTGAAGTTGTACCTAGTGTTTCTGTGTACCATACCGGTTGCCTCCGTCACTCAACCACAAACCTTTGCCACCTGTCTTGACATTCCTGCCTGTCCCCAACTACGAGCTTGCCTCACGATTATGTACTACACTGCACTCCGACTGCCACCACAAGCAAGTCACGCCAGGGTTAGCAACCTGGTAATCTCCCGCCACAGCAAGCCCAACCTGCCTTGCAGTGGGCTCTGGTGAATACCGGGACCTACTTAGACTCCGCTTCCTGTCATAGCTTATACCACTGCTTATGGTGGTCCAAAGGATCCACTACTCCAGCCGTTACAGTTTGATCTGGTTATGGATCCCACTAAGGGGCCTCTGACGAGTATTGCAGATTTCACCACCATTGTGGCCCAGAAGTCTCAGCAGATCATGAAGCAGGTGCAGAAGCTCAACAATCTGACCACTAGGATGCAGCAGTTTCTCACCACTCAGGAGCAGCAGCCTTCTCCCGTGGCTCCCTCAGTGTTATCGGCTCCTGCGGTGCCCATCAGCCCTAAACTACGATTGTCTATGCTGACAAAGATTGATGAGGATCCTAAGGCCTGCAGGGGCTTCATCACTCAGTGATCCCTGTTTGTGGAACTTATGGCCAGTCAGTTCCCTACCAACCAAGGTCTAAGGTAGCTTTCATGGTAAGCCTTTTCTCCAGGAAAGCCCTGGCCTGGGCTACTCTGGGGCAGAGATGATCCTGTTACGGCTACCCTCTCTATGTTCCTGAATGAATTCCACAGTGTCTTCGAGGAACCAGTCCCTACATCTTTTGCTGAGACCCCTCTATTGAACCTGCATTAAGGCGACTCCTCTGTAGGAGAATGCACAATAAAATTCCACACCCTGGCCTCGGAATTGTCCTGTAATGATGCAGCATTAAGAGCCACGTTCAAGAAGGATCTCTCCAGCAAGATAAAGGATGTTCTGTCCGCTTGAGACCCTCCTTTTTCCCTGAGTGAACTCAACCACATGGCCACTTGTATTGGCATGCACTTTTCAGAGAGACAGAGGTAGCTCTGTCAGGAATGTGAACTGGTCAGGTCACATTGTCTACCCAGTCTTGCTCTGATATTTCAAAGGCTTCCACTTCCACCCTCTCTGCCGGCCACCGAAGAGGTCATGCAAGTGGACAGAGCCAACCTGACTCCGCAAGAATTGTCAACAACGACATGAGGAGAACCTCTACTCTGCCAGCCCTGAACATTACTGTCACGGGCGGTCCCGCAGCCGTGGGTCGGGCTGCGGGCACACCCGTGTCCCATCCGTGCCCCCCCGCTCCGGGAGCGAGTGGCACCGTGGTCTGCATGTCGGGCCGCGGGGGCACTCGCTTCCCCGAGGGCCAGGACTTACCTGGCCACGCTCCTGCCCCCCCGTGCGCTCTTCTGCCGGCTGCCATGCGTGCGAGCGCCCCCTAGCGCGCGTGCGCGGCAGTTCTTTGAGATTTAAAGGGCCAGCGCACCAGTAGTTGGTTAATTGCTGGCCGCTGGTCCTATATAAGGTTTCCGCGCCAGAACTATTGTGCCCATAGCCTATAGAGAAAGCTTTGGAAGTGCGTTCTAGTGTCTTCGGTGTTTTGACCCTCTTGCTACGTTTAATGACCATGAACCTTTGCCGCCTGCCCTGACCCTCTTGATTCGTCTATTGACCACGAACCTCTCCGCCTGTCCTGACCTTTCCGCCTGTTCACGACTTCGCCTACGCCTGACAATTCTGTACCATGCTCACCCTTGGCTACCACCGCAAGCAAGTCACGTCGGCGTAAGCGACCTGGTAGACTCCCTCCGCAGCAGGTCCATCTCGCTTTGCGGCGGGTTCTGGTGAAAACCGGGACCTACTTAGACTCCGCTCCCTGGCTGGCTTTTACCATCGCTTGCGGGTCCAGCGGATCCACTACCGCTGACCTTTTCCAATACCAGGGTTTGTCCGCAAAATCAACAACACCGAAAACGCAACACACCTAGGTTTGGTGGGGAAAATTGTCTCAGGGGGACAATTCCTCTCCTTTGACCATCTGGTTTCAAATCTTAAATGTTTTTTGGGAAACGGTTTTTGGCTCAGGGGCAGCGGTAATCTCATGGACGCTTTTCCCCGGGACAAAGTAAAAGCCCCCCAGGGTCCAAAAAAATAAACCCCTAGCCATTTCTTCAGTCAGCGGGGAGTTTCTCAGTGACTCTCTTCATTTCCATAATGAACCGTTGTGCCTTTAGGTGGGGGCGTTACATAAGGAGAAAAGCGCACTCTACGTGTTACCCCGTTCTTCCTCAGCTGTTCTACTGGGCCCCGCCCCAGCAAAAATTTCCCTCTCTTAAAAAGAAGACGGGCAAATTTATGCATTGGGGCAAGACGCCAGTCCTACGCTTAGTGGCACCTGCCCCCATGCCAAAACCCCACTTCTCCACTAACGTCTCCCAAGCCTCTGCTGGGTCTGCCTGCTCAATATCAGGACTTTGCAGATGTCTTCTCCAAGAAGCAGGTTTCCTCCTTCACAACCATACAATTGCCCTATAGAACTTATGCCCAGTACTAGTCCTCCCCGGGATAGGGTCTAACTGCTGTCTGTACCAGAGACTCAGGCCATGTCGACCTATATACAGGAGGACCTCCAGAAGGGGTTTATCTTCAAGTCTCTTTCTCCTGCCAGCGACTGGTTCTTCTTTGTTGAGAAGAATGACGGTTCACTACGCCCATGCATTGATTATCGCGGTCTAATATCTTCCCGCAGTGTTGGCTTCAGACAGGATTTTACATAAAGACATACACCTCCCCCCTTCAGATTTTTATGATCTCTTCTAAATAAACTGTAACCCTGCAAGTTAACCGCCCAGTCATAGGTCTCGTCCAGCCATGTCTCACTTATCCCCACTATGTCATATTTTTCTTCAGCAATAAATAATTTGGTTAATTTATTTTGTTGGTCAGACTCCTGGCATTGGTCTGCATGCGATTTAGAGTCTTTTTGGTTTTTATTCTTTTAACCCCGTCCTTTTTAATTACTACTACCCACCCTCCCTCCACACCACCCCTGTTTTAATACTAATTTCCAGCTCTATATCTTCACTATCTTGCACACTATATGTATTATTGCCCTACCCCCAGTCCCTAGTTTAAATACTCCTCCAACTTCCTGGCCATTTTGTCCCCCAATACAGCTGCACCCTGTCCATTTAGGTGCAGCCCGTTCCTAGCATAGAGTCTGAAATCAAGACAGAAGTCAGCTCAGTTGTCCAAAAGCCAAAATCCCTGTTACCGACACCAATTTTTTGAGCCACTTATTCCCCCCCCCTAGTCTCCCACTGCCTCCCTGGCATGGCATGTGGTATAAGCCTTGAAAAAATACCCTCTTTTTACCATTTTACAAATACAAAATAATAAAAAGTTACACATAAATGGTATCGCCACGTAAAAGTCAGATCTATTGAAATATAACATCATTTATCCAATATACTGAACATTGGAAGAAAAAAAGCCGCTTTTTAAAAAAAATTTTGTCCCCTATAAACTGAAATAAAAAGTGATCAAAAAGTTATATGGATCCCAAAATGTTACCAATAACTACTAATGTTACCAAAAACTACATTTTAGCTCACAAAAAAATGCACCCTCACTCAGGTCCAAGGTGGAAAAACAAAAAAGTTATTGGCCACAGAAAATGGTGCTGCAGCGCAAATGTAAAAAATGGGGAATGTTGTATTTTTTTAAAAGTACTGAAACATAACAAAAACCAAACAGATTTGGTATTGCTGGAATTGTACAGATAACACATCATATATACTGAAGCGTGAACCCCCGCAAATATTGTGCAAGTACATTTTTTTTCCCCATTTTACCCCACTAAGAATTTTGTTACCATTAGAAAGTACATCTTGTCCTGCAAAAAAGAAGCCCTCATATATCTAGGTAGGTGGAAAAAGGTTATGGCTCTTGTATTCCAGTAATAAAAATAAATGTTAGTAAATAGGGCATGGTCTTGTAACAGAAATCTAAACTTCAGCAACCCGCTGTTACCCCTCCACCCAAAATTTGAAGGGGGTTATGCACTTTGTAATGTACTTGCATTACATTTTCTCTGGGCTTCCTGCAGTCTTAAATCAGTTGTTTGATGACAGGAAGCTCAGTAGTTCTGTTTGACTTTAGATACATGGAAAAGCGCTTTGTCGAGCCCAGTAAAACAGTTGACCAAAAAGGGTTCAGCTTTTAAGGGCAGCATTTCAATCCTCACCCCTTTGTCCCTGGCTCCAAAGGCTTTCAACATGAAATAAGAAACAGGAGGCCTACACTGACACCGAGGTTTAGAAGGAGGAAGACAGAGGAGGCAGAGCAAAGGATTATGCGGCTCGTACAGTGCAAAGGAAACAGCCCAAATTAGCACAGGAATCACAACAGGCAAACAAATGTAAACTCAGGCAAGCTATTTGATATTTTTGATTGTATTGTTTTAGTTTGTGGGATAACCGTTTCAATAAAAAACAAAGGTCAGCTCACCCACATAGCATTAGTGATCTTGAGAAGGTCCACACCTGGAGTCGTTGCACTTTCCAGAAACCAGGGATAAATAAATCGATGAGCACCAACGTATGACTCTACAATGAGGAATAAAGACTTTTACTATGGTCACTTTTAAAAACACTGAAGATCTGTCATGATCATGCCTGGCAGACCCCCAGCGTTGGGCTCTAGTCGCCGGCCACGGCCGTTGCGACGAAAGCCTTGGTTTCTTATTTGATGCTTTGTATTTGTTTTCACCAGTGTGAACTTGGTCTATTTTCTCTGTATGCTTAATTGATTCCTGCCCAACGCCCGTGGCCAGGAATCTTCCAGCACTTGTTTAGTTAACCTGTTTTGCTTTTGATTAAAAGTCATGTTTTCCAATCAGTGTTCTGTTTTGTTCCACCTATCACCTCTGTTCTGTGTCCTCTGGTTTCCTATAAAAGGATTCCTTTACCAGTCTTCCCTGCCTGCTATACTGGTCTGTTTCTTGCCTGTAGCAAGCAGCCTTCCTTGCTGATTATTGTTATCTGACCTTTGGCTTTGCTTCTGACTTTTCTTTTGCCTCCTGTATTTGTACCACGTCTTCCAGCTGTTACCGACCTGGCTTGGCTCACGTTTATTCTTCTGTCTCCCATTTTGGTACCACGTCTCCCGACAGTTGCTGACTTTGCTCGTCTGACCTCCTGTTTGTGTTATGTGTCTGTTTGTCTGTGTCCTGTGTCTGCAATTATTAAGTGTAGTTCTTAGTTTTCTGGTTGGGGCCAACCTATTAAGGAGTCGGGTTCCCCCAAAAGGCAGGGACAGTGGTTGGGACCAGTGTCAGGGCATCACTCTGTTTGTGTCAGCTCGTGTTTCCCTGACCCCGGGTTTCCCTTTCAAGATCATTATTTTTTTATAACAGCTTCAATGTTGCAATAAGGAAAGCAAGTGAAACTTGAAATGTTAGACCACACTTACATGTTTGGTTATAGGGCATAGCTGCCATCCAGCGTGTTTCTGTTGAGTCGTGAAATCTTGCATCCAGTTCACTGGTCCAGTACCATGACCTATTATACACTGTGTTCCAAATTATTATGCAAATAATATTTTCTCTTATTTTCCAAAATTACCTATTTAAATTGCAGTCATTGTAATTTTCTAGTCATCAACTATTAGAGTATAATTGAAAGGTTTTTGAACAAACTGCCTATGATAACAGTATTTTTTATAAAAAAAAAACCTCAAAATGCATTTTCTAAATTATTATGCACAGCAGAGTTTTCAACTTTTTCCTTTTTATAACGAACAAAATAATGGTCATTTGTGAAATTATAAGCATTATAAGGTTATTACAAACTGAAATCAAACAGTTTTCAAATCAAAACTTTTTTCTAGGTGATGTTACATGTGCACATAGGACCCCTTGTTCGAAAATGACCTTTTGAACTCTCTCGCCCCTTGAATTTGTCAGATTTTGGATGGTTTCTGCTTTAAGTGTTGTGCATGAGGACATAATACCCTCCCAGAGCTGTTGCGTAGATGTGAACTGCCTCCCGCCATCATACACATTCCTTTTGATGATGCTCCAGAGGTTCTCAATGGGGTTGAGGTCAGGGGAGCATGGGGCCACACATAAGTTTGTCCCTTTTATGCCCATAGCAGCCAGAGATGCAGATGTGTTATTTGCAGCATGAGACGGTGCATTATCGGCATGAAAATGATCTTGCTGCGGAATGGACGGTTCTTCTTCTTGAACCATGGCAGGAAGTGCTGTTTGAGAAACTCCACATACATTATGGAGTTCATCTTTACACCTTCAGGGATCCTAAAGGGGCTGACAATCTCTCTCCCCATGATTCCAGCCCAAACATTACTCCACTCTCCTCTGTTGGCGCGGTAGCCGTGTTTGCATGGGGTGTCCATCAACCAGCTATCCTCCACTCCATCCATCTGGACCATCGAGCGTTGCACGGCACTCATCGGTGAACAAAACAGTTTTGAAGTCAGTCTTCATGTATTGTTTGGCCCACTGGAGCCGTTTCTGCTTGTGTGCAGTGGATAGAGGAGGTCGACAGGATGGCTTACGCACAGCTGCAAACCTCTGAAGGACCCTGCATCTTGTTGTTCGGGGGATGTTGGAGGCACCAGCAGCTTCAAAAACTTGTCTGCTGCTATGACAAGGCCTTTTTGCAGCTGCTCTTTTAACATGATGTAATTGCCTGTTGGAAAGAGTCCTCAATTTTCCCTTATCAGCACGCACACGTGTGTGCTGTGAATCAGCTACATACTTATTGATTGTGCGATGATCACGATGAAGTGTCTTGGCAATGTTGATTGTAGTCATGCCTTGACCTAAACACTCCACAATTTGTTGCTTCTCAGCAGCCGACACATCATTTTTCTTTCCCATTTTGGCTGAAAATGTAGGCTGCTTAATAATGTGGGACAGCCTTCTTAATGTAGTCTTGCCTTTAATTGGACACACCTGCCAAACTAATTAGCACAGGTGTCTGCAAATGCTTTCAGTGATATAAAGAGCCCTGACACACATCACCATCAATGAGTTTAACTGGCAAACAAAAAAATTCTTACCTTATCACTAGAGATGGGCGAATCGATTCTAACGAAGTGGAATTCGTTTAGAATTTCAGGAAAACTTCGGTTCGGAACGAAGTCGAACTTTGGGGTACTTCGGGTGAACGAAGTGTGCTTTGATTGATAAAATGGCTGCAAGCACATGGCGCTACATGGGGCAAAGCACTCTGGGAGGAAGAAGGGCATAGCCTGCATGACATGTGCAGAGGTGAGCCAATCAGAGACCGGCGGGATTCTGTGACGTCACCGCACTATATAAGTCCGGGCGCGACCCGGGAGCTCACACCCTCTCCTGGCTATCAGGAAGGGT
>JAODAL010068807.1:0-16650 GCA_025379985.1 Phyllomedusa bahiana
TTTTATTGATCACATTTTTCTTTAAAATTTTAAAAACAAATTTTATACATTTTTGGTATTTATCATAATTTAAATTTTTTATTTTTTTGGTACTGGTGAAAAATTGGAACTATTGCACTTTTTAAACCCCCTTACAGAAAATCTAGTTTTACTTCGTCCCCTCGGGGCCGGGTAGACCCCACATTAAAGGGTGACCCGGCCTTTTTCGGGGGGGCAAAATATGCCTATTTTTTGCTGACCCCCGCATTCATACATGCTCCAAATTTTTTCCGAATGTGGTAGCCCCCGGCCCCCCAGAAGGGCCCCTTTTCTTTTTTAGGGCACTTTGGGAAAGGGGCGAAGTTTTTCAAACAATAAACCTAACACATATGTTAAACGCGTCCGAAAATCGTGCCCGGCACAGTGAGGCGCATTAAAACGCCAGAAAAAGTGTGAAAACCCCCGATCATACTGCCCCCCTAAAGTGTTTATAAAGAACCCCTTCAGTGCTATTTAGAACCGCAGATGTTCTTCCTGATCTTCCCTGCAGTTTTGGGGGGCAAATAGAAAAACCCACTGTCCCAAAGAAACGGAAAGCTGAAAAATTCTCAGGGCCACAAATTTTGAATAAAGTTCCCCCTAGCTTTTTTTAAAAACCGATTTAATTGCAGCAACTGTTGCACCCATAGGGTGCAGTGTCGCGTAGCATGTGTTTTCTTTTAAATTTTCCTATGGGATTTTCTGTAGCTTGGTCTTTCAGGAGATAGGGGGAAAAATTGAAAAAAAATTTCTGTCCAATACTTACGGCCCAAAACATGAAAACTGTCTAGGTCAAAAACCACTTTGTTGCCCATAGAAACCCAATCAGAGCCCCCCTTTCATGTTTCCAGAGCACTTTATGAAAAAAAAGGGGGGCCGCCCCTAAATTTGGTTTTGCAAGGGGCCAACAAAGGAGTTTTAGACCTAGACAGTTTTCAAACATATGGCCCTTTAGTGTAAACTAGCCAGAAAAATTTTTAAAATTGCTAAAAACTATCATAGGGGGCCCATCTGTAAAATTTAAATTTTGGTCATTTTTTAAAGACATTTTTTGCCAAAATTTTAATATTTTGTCTTCCCCCCTGTAATCCCAGAAAAAAAGACATAGGGGTTTTTTTTTAAATTTCAATTTAAGTCTGGCTGCTTAAGCTGATGTTTGTGATAAAAAAAACAAACAGTATATTAATACTGTTGAATTTTTGTTCAACCAAAAAATGTAATTTATTTTTCCCATAGAAAAATAAGACACCCCCTAAAAGAATCTTAGCTCGTTTTTTAAGGAGAAAAAAAATTTAATAAAGGGACACTGTCTTTTTTTTGGGGAAACGGGGTAGTTTTCCCTAAATTTAATTTAAGGGCATCACTGTTCCCCCTTTCCATAGAAACTCTGCTAACCTGCTCGCTTTCGCGGGTTTCGTTTTTCCCTTTCCCCCCCTTTTAAATTTGCTCTGGGGAATCCCCCAAATCTTTGGGCAAAAAACTCATTTGCTTTTCCCATGACCTTTTTCCCTCTCCAACCCCCCTAAACCCTTTGTTTGGCCCTCCCCAGAAACATGGCTCCAGCACTCTGAAAAACCCCGCTTCCCTTGCCGCTCTCACCTATGGCGGCCAACACTTCCCACCCCCCCCAGATCCGAGAACAGGCCCGGGTTGGAGGAGTCGGAAATACTTCTCTCCCAAAATTTGCCCCCCCGAAACCCGGGCCCTTTCCCCTCCCGCCCCCCCCTCACTTTCCCCCCCTTTTGAAGTCCACCCTTTAATTTCTTTTGGCCTTTTTCCATCAGAGTGGGCAGTTGAAATACAGACCCCCCCCGGTTTCACCCCCCCCCAAATTTTCTGGATTAATTTCGCTGCCTTTGCCCCCCTATTTCCCCCCTCCCGAAATCCCCACTCTCATCAGGGGTGATTTCAACACCCCCAATTATAAACCCCCATGCCCTCCTTCCCTCACAGTTTTTTTTCACTGACCTTTTCCCTCTTGGCCTCTTGCATTTTTACTGACTTTTTCCCCCCCCAAAAGGGAAATGGGAAACCTCTTGTTTCTGGCCCTTTCCCGTCCGTCTCTCATAAATTTTCCCTAACCTCACCAATTCCCCTTTAAACTCTCTCTGATCATAACCTTTCTTTTTTAAACTATCAATTCTAAAGCCTTCTCTGGACACACCCCTGCCCTTCAAAAAATTCAGAAATATCCCCCTCCATTAACACCCAGGAACTCATAACCCATACAGTTTTCACTGCCCCCAATCCCTCCCCCCTCTCCTGCCCCTGGCCGGGCTGTCAAACATTACAACAAACTCCCCCAACCACCCGGGAAAAATTTTGGGCCCCCACTCACAAAACCGTACCACCAGAGTCAAAACCGCCGAAAAACCTTGGCACCCCACCTCAGACTGGGTTTTCCTCCCAACGTTGCTCCGGGTTTGGCTGAGCGTCGTGGAAAAAGGGTCGAAGTTTACCTGCAAATTTTCTCCACTCCCCCAAATTCATGCTCAGGACTTATCAAAACTCCCCTTCAAAAGCGAAAAAACAAAAATTTTTCACCTCCCTCATCTCGGGGCCTTACAAAAACAACCCAAAACGCCTTTTTAACACCATCCCACTCCCTTCTCAGGTCAAAAACTCGGGCCCCCGGTCCCCTGACCTCGTGCTGGGGGGACCTGGCCATCATTTCAAAGCCCAAAATTGACAGTAACCCGGGCCCAAAAACATCTCATCAAAAAACCCCAAGCAAAACCCTTCCTGTCCCCCCCCAACACATCCTCTAGTGTTTCTAAAGCTCTTGCCCCAAACGACAGAAAAGAAGAATCCGGGCTTCTCCTGCCCCGTTCGCCCCCCACCCTGTTTCTAGCGACCCCATTCCCTCCCAAACCTTCCCAGTCTGTTTCCCCCCACCCTTATCCTTTTCTCACCTTACGCAATCTGTAACCTCTCTCTCTCCACTGGGATCTTCCCACCCCTCCTTAAACAGGCTACAAATAATCCCCTACTAAAAAAAACCCTCCCTGGGCCCCCTCCCCCTGCTGGGGCCCAAATACCCCACCAGTCTCTAACCCTTTCCCCTTTTTCTCTAACTCCCGGAACGCCTGGTCCCACTCTCGCCTAAATTTCCCCTAAACTCCTGCTAATTTTCATCTGGGTCCCCCTACCCAAACAGGTTTTCCGCTCTTTTCCCCCCACAAAAACTGCTCTAGTTTTAAAATCTTTAAAACGATCCCACCTGCTAAATCTCAGGGCAAATACTCTTGTTGGTTTTTTCTGGGTCTCTCGCAGCATTTGACACTGTTGATCACCATCTTTCCCTAGCATGCTCAGCACCATTGGCATCCAGGACACTGCTCTCCTTGGTTTTCTTCCTACCCTCCTGACCGCTTCTTTAGTGTCTCATTTGGCCCCGGTTCTACTTCCTCTCCTCTCCCTCTGCCCCCAGGGGCCCCCCAGGGGTCGTTCCCTTTTCCACTCCTCTTCTCAAAACTATACAGCCCCCATTGCCAAAACCTCAGTAGATTTGGCTTCCAGTAAACCACCTCTAGCTATGCAAAATCAAAAATCACCCCTCTTCCCGAGACCCTCACTCCTGCCCTGCTAAAAAAACACCAAATGACTGTCTGTCCGCTGTCTCTGACAAACATGTCCTCTCTCTATCTCCAACCTAAACCTCACCAAAACCAACTTCTTGTTTTTTCCCCCCAACTACTAACCAACCCCCATCTCTATTTCTCCCCCAGTTGTGGGCATCACCATAACACCCCAGGCAGTAGGGGGCCCAAGGGCTTTGGGGGGTTAAATTTTAACCCCTTTATCTGACCTTCCAACCCCCTTAAAATCCAATCCCCCTTTCCCCCTCCTTTTCCCCTTGCACCCCCAAGAACACCCCCAGAAACCTCCCTTTTCTCACTATTGGGAAAAAACTCAAACTCTCATTGGGTTTCCTTATTCATTCCCCGTCTTGATACTGTAACTCCTTGCTTTAATTTGGGTTTTCCCTCTCTGTAAACTCTCCCCTCCCAAAACCCATCCTGAATGCAGAACCAGGGTTTTCGTTCTCTTTTCCAGCCCCCTATACTGAAAACCCCTACCCCGTGTCATCACGGGACTGGGGGTTTCCCATCCCTTAAAAGAAAAACAGCATAAAATAATCACTCTCAAATCATAAAGCTCCCACATGCTGCAAACCCCCCTCCTCCCCCCTCAACTCTGTCTACCACCCTGCCCCCCCTTTCCCCCCTCAGCTACGGAAAAACAAACACAGACTACAAATCATCCGAACCTCCCCCTGCCCGTCCCTTTAAGATTTTTTTACGGGCTGCACCCATTCTCTGGAACATTCTACCACGTAAAAATCAGGCAAAAATCCCCCCTTCGCCCTTTTTAAAAGTGTCCTGAAAAACCCCCCCCTTCTCCCGGCAGGCCTTTCCAAAACCACTGATTGGGTTAAACCCCCCCCCCTTCTATACACACATTTTTTCACTTCCCCAAAACTAGGGGACTCACCCGGGACTTATCTGTATATAGATGTAGTCAGGTGGCCAGGGTTTACCAAATTTTTATTAAAACCTCCCCATTTTTTATAAAAAAAATGGCTGGGCCCCTTAAAAATTTAAAACACTTTTTTCCCCCTTTGGGTTTTCCCCCCGGGGCCCCCCTAGAAATTTTAAGCTCTTTTCGAGCAGGGCCCTCCCACCCTTTGTGTTTTTCACCCGTAATAGCTTTCACTGTGAAAAGTCCCGCTTTTGGGCCGTTAATTATACCCTCTACAAGGGGAAAAATGTGCGAAATAAAGTTGGCCCCTATATAAATAAAGATTTTTATTATTAAATTTTTTAATATTATTATTATTATTATTTTTAAGGGACTGCGGGCCAGGTGCTTTCCCGGCCCAAGGCAGCGGCCCCCCGGGGCCCGGGGGTTCGGGCCAGGGGGTTTTTTTTCGGGGGCCCCCAGCCCCGGACAAAACAGCCTTCGACGCCCCTGCCCCCACCTAGACCAACATTTCCCTTTCTGGCCCTAATTTTTTTTGCCACTTTTTGGTGGGAATTTTAGTAAAAAAAGTGTTTGGGGGGTGTTTTGACCTTCAAGTCAAATGGGATTTTTGTTTTACCTTTTTTTCCCCTTAAAATTCTTCTGTTTTTTAAAAGATCCAACAGTATGTTGAAAGTGGTCCCCACAGCACTTTTTTACCCCCCTTCACCGCGGCAGCCATTTTTTGGGGACCAAAAGCCCAAAACCCCTTTTTTTTTCAAATCTACGTGAAAATTTATTTTGGGAAAATAACTTTTTGATACTTTTACCTATCCCATGTAAATTATAGTTTGTTTTCTTGGGGACACTTGTGTTTTTATTTTGGAAAGGGAACATGTGGTGTCCAAACTATTTTTGGGCTTATTTATGAAAAATATTTTTAAAGAAAATTTTAAAAAAACTTTTAAAAAAAATTTTTTTTAAAATTTAAAAAAATTTCTCCACAGATAATTATACAACATAAAATTGTTTTTTTCCCTTTACATCTACCATATGTTTTACGAAATTTTCCATAAATTTTTGAAATGTCTTTTTTTTTAACCTCATTAGGGGGTTTAAAAAATTTCCCTTTTAAAAAATTTTTTTAAAATTTTTCCAAAAAAAATTTGCAACCCCAGCCCACCCCCAATTTCTAAACTTTGGTTTTGTGAAACCCCGTATGTTAAAATACTCCCAAAAAAGGCTAAGAAAATAAACCCCCCTAAAAACTTTCAAAACAGCTTTTTTAAGGACTTTTAAAAAACCCTTTGGGGGTTTTTTCCACAAAAAATTTAAAAAGAAAAAATTTTAAAACTTTTAAATTTTTTAAAATCCATTACCACGGGGTACCAGTACAATTTTTTACAGGGAAATGTAACTCAACATTGATACCCCCCAATTTTGCTGTGTTTAGAGATTTTCCTTTATGGGGGCCCCAGTGCTTTTAATTTGACCCCCCCCTCCCAGAGCCTCGAAAAAGGGGAAATCTACGGACCCGGGGGTCCCTTTTCTTTAGGCACATAAACATGTTTGCAGAAAAATCAAAGGGTTTCTAAAACTTAAATTAACACCCCTAAAAGACCCCCATTTTGGGAAACTAAAAAAGCCATAAGAAAATATATCGAGGAGGGGTAGTTTTTTATGTTGACCCCCCCCGGGTTTAAACAAAATTTATGTCTTTTTTACAATCGAAAATTTTTAAAGCGAAAATTTTTTCCTTTTTTTAAAAGGGAAAATCCGGGGAAAAAAAAAACCCTTTCCCCAAAAATTTGTTTGGTGCTTTCTTCCAAGTTCATAAAATAGTCATATCCCGGGGTAAAAATCTGCTGTTTTGGGGCGTATGGCAGCGCAAAAAAGGGGAGAGACCGTTTTTTTTTACGTTTCCCAACGCAGATTTTGGTGGGGTCCATGTCCCATTTGAAAAGCCCCTAAAGTACAATAACAGGTAAAAACCCTTTCCCAAAATTTAAACCCCTTTTTTTGGATTCAACACTCCTCATGGGTCCATCTGGGGGTGAAAATTGTGCTTTTTTTGGAAAAAAAAAAAAAAAAAAACAAGGAAAACGAAACTGCAAAAAAGAAAAAAAAAATAGTGTCCCAAAAGCTCAGAATTTATGACCCCAAATGCCTCTAAAAATTCCAAAAATAAAAAAAGAAAAAAAAACCCCCCAAACCCAAAAATGAAAAAAAAAAAAAAAAATTGTGTTTTAAATTCACCTAAGTTCATACAAGAAAATTTTTCAACTCCCCCATGGAGTCATTTTCAAGAAAATGTGGCTTTTTGAACGCACTTGTGTTCCATGTTTTTTTTACCCTTTGGGGGGGCCATGAAAATTGGGGATTTTTTTATATTTGTCAAAATCAGCACAAGTTTTTTATTTTTTCCATAAATGGAGCTGATTAACAGCGTAAATGAAGTTTTGAGGCTTTCAGTGGTGCCATTAGGGCGTTTTTTTTTTTTATACTTTATGCTTTGATCACTTTTTATTGGAAGTTTTTTGTGAGGTTTTTGAACAAAATACAGTAATCCGGTTTAGGTTTTTTTTTTTTTTTTAATTTTTAAACAGCGCCCAACCATTTTACTGCTTTTATTGAAAAAGGAAAACTTTTTTGTGCATCACCATAGCCCCTGATAGTAAAAAAAACCCTTTTTATTTTTTTTATGTATGGGGGCCTTGGGGCTGGGCTTTTTTTTTTTTGGCATGATGATTTTTAAAAAAAAATTTTGGTACCTTTTTTTTCAGGGGACAAGAATTCTTTTTTTTGGGGGGCGGGAAGAAGAAAATACGGCAGTTTTTGGTTGTTTTTTTTTGTTTTTAAACAGCCCCCCCCGGGAGAAATAGATGGTGACATTTTTTAGTTTTACCCCCCGTGGATCGTTTACGTTTTATAAAGATTTTTATGTATTCACTTTTAAAAAAAAAAGTTTTTTATTGTGTAAAAACAAAAATTTAAATGAAATTCCATATACAGGGGAAAAAAAAGGGCTTTTTCTGAGGTATGGCTAATGTTTTCTTTTGGGGCCCATTTTGGCCGTTAAATTATGACTTTTTGATAACTTTTAAATTCTATTTATCTGCGGTTGGATGAACAAAAACCGAAAATTCTCTTCCCAGTTTTTTCCCTTTTAAAAGGGGCTTTCAAGGGGCCGGCTTAAATTATTTTGACATTTTTAAATAGGCAAGGTCGTTAGGAAACGTGACAAAAAACCAAAACCCATGTGTACTTTTTTTTTTTAATTTTTTTTGGGGGGTTTGGATTAGGTTATTCCCAATGGGAAAAAGGGGGGTGGGGTTTTTTTTTTACTCTTTTTTTATGTTTAATGGTTTTTTTTTTTTTTCCCACTTTTTTTTTTTTTTATTTTAAATTTTTCTTTTTGGTCCCCAAGGGGATTTGACTTAAAACGATCTGTAAAATTGCTTTTTTTGCATTTTTGGACTTTTCTGTGTGAGGCAACTGTCATCACAATGGTACGTGTAAATTTACCAGGGGATGACGCACAGACACCCCCGGGGAAGGCCCTTAATTAGAATCTAGGGTGTCGGGGAAGCTATTGGGGGTCTGCGTTTACTGGGGCCCGGGGCTCCAATGGGGGGACAGAGGGACCCCCTTTTCTTCTGTTTTTCCCTTTTAGCTGCCCGAACCGGCCGTCCCGGGGCAAAAGAGTTAATGGGGCATTGGGCAGAGACAAACGCAAAATTTGGGCCCAATCACAGCGATTCAGCTGTATTATATAACTAAATTTCATTTCTGATCATGCGGGTTTCCCAAATTCGTGAGCCTGAAACGTTTCTCCGGGAAAATTTTGGGCCCAGGGCCCTATTGGGGAAAATGATTTTGCAATCGGGACAGGGCCCTTTTTGGCGGAAAGGGGCCCTAATGTTTTTAAATTTTTACACCAAAAGATCCCCAGCAAATTTCACTTTGAAACGTATGGGTTTTTGTATGATTTTTGGTGCTTTTTTTGGTGCTTTTGTACAACTCTTGCATCCCCCCTGAAATCTTTAGCATTAAAAAGTTTTTGTGTCTAGCGCAGATTGCGCCAAGTTTTGACATACAGTTGGCAGTTTGGTTTGGCTAAAAGCATGCCAAAAAAAAATTGGGGGCCCTTCGTTCATACATGTCCCCCCCATAGTTTTTAAAATCTAGTTGGGATAAACATTTTTGAGAACAGGCCCATATTTTAAATTCTAAATAGTGGGAATATAAAGGGAAACATAATCCCCCAGACAATGGCCAAGTGGTATGCAAGCAAAAGGCCCAAAAAGGGAAAACGATCTTAGAGAAAACCGGGAAAGCAGCCAAGGAAGAATTTTAAAGTAATTTTAAAATTATGGGAAATCAAACAATAAAAACAGGGGGGAAAAATGATCAATGTACATTTTTTGAAACAAAATTCTGTTACGGGTTTGGGGCCCAAGAATTTAGAAATGCATCCTTGAAACCAAATTTATTACCCGAAGGTACAGGCCTGACATATAACCCCATGCACCCACAAATTTTAAACAACATTGAATCAAAAAAATTTTTGGTGAAAAGGGGAGCCAATTAGTAAAAAGGGGTTTAAAAATTTTAAAAAACATTTTCTACAGAGGGGGCCAAATCTATCAAACAGCATCATCAAACTGTAAAAAACCCTTACACATTTTCAGGTTTCCCAAAGTAAAATTTTTTAACTCTTAAAGTTTAATTTGCTAGATAGTGTAAACAAATATTTTTCCATTTATTCATTTCTCCCACTTTGTTTATAAGCTACAAAAAGCCTGGTCCTTTGGGTCCCCTATTCCCATTACTATAGACCTTATAGAAATTTGGGCAAACAATTAACTATTTTTTTTTTAAAAAAACTTTGGGGAAAAAGGCCGTTTTAATCCTTTCTGCCAAAACCCGGTTTGATCACTCCATCACTTTTAATAAATTTATGGAAATTTCTCTCTAATCCTAAAAATGCCCCCCCTTTCTAATTTGGAAATTTTTTATGTATGAATTGGATATGTGTTTTGTCACCCAAAAATTGTTGAAAAAATTCTTTTAGAAAAAAAAACCCAACTGTTTTGGTTTTAAAAACTGTTTTTTGCTTAGTCCAAAAAAAATTGGGGAACTGCCCCCGGGCCCCCTGGGCATCTTGGTCAGGGGTTTTTTTGAGGGGTGCTTACTTTAGGGACATAGTTGGATGAAATAATTTACACATATATTTTTTAATAAGGGCATTAGATTATAAATGAAATAAAATTTTTTTTGGGCTTAGTGGTTTGCCATTGGGTTAAAAGTTTTTTAAAAAGAACTTTTTCCACAGGGTCAAATGTCCCCAAATAAGTGGGGGTTTTTAAAACATGTTTGGCCCTTTAAAAAAAAAATAATATCAAAATTCTTTAATTTGCAGCTTTAAAAATAAAAGGGACAATATGTTCAGGGGCAAATAATTGTTTGAACGAGGTTTTAAATTATTAATCGGGGAAAGGGAATGTTAAAATTTGGGGGTCACAGTAAGGGGTTTGTTTAACGTAAAAGATGCACAAAGCTTATTTTGCCAATCATTTAAAAAAAGAAAGTTTTTTAAAGATTCAAAATTTGGTCCTGGATTGAAGCTCTTCCATTACGGGCCCAAAAATTTTCAATTTCAGCTTACAATAAACTTTCAAGCTCGGGAAAGGGAAAATTTAAAGTACATTTGGTACTATTGGGAGAGATGGGGGGTTTTTTTGACAGATGACACTTATCACCAAAGCTTTAGTTTAAAAAATCCTTGAGTGGGAAACTACGTTTGACATATTTTGACATTTTTTGAAATCACATCCAGCCCTTTTTTTAACCCCAATGTTCTTTTTTTTTATAGAGGAAAAAAAATTTCCCTCCAGCTTTTAAACGAGGTTTGAAGAACAGCAATTTTTAATGGAAAAAAAATTAATGGGGTTCCTTTCAGCAAATTTTTTTTTTTTTTCTAACATAAAAAGTAGATATACAAAAATAAACATATATTTAAATGATATCTCATGCATGCAATGAAGGGAACAATACCCAAACTTAAAAAAACATTCATTTAAATTCCAATTTTTTTGTTTGAAAGTTTTTAAATATTTTCCCGCCTATGGGTTTCCCCCCCCTTCACCAATCCCCCCATTTGATTTTGTGAAAAAATAAAAGAAGAGAGTCCCAAAAGGCATGAAAATTTTTTAAAAAATCTACAACATAAATATCAAACCATAAACCCGCATTGATTGTGCAACTATCAAATAGAAAGGAAAAATGCATTACTTATGCAGTTTTAAAGGCTGACTATCCAAAGCTCTTATTGGGTGACTTTTTAAAGTGGGGGGCCCCCTTGCATGTTTTACTTAAAACATGAATTAAAGGTTTTCAAATTTTCAATTAGCAGAAAACGGTTTTTCAGTTCTCTCCCTATTTTAAATATAAGACTATTAAAAAACATCAGGCTTTGGGAAAAACTGTGTTTTGGGGTGGGGGGGGGAGTTTATCCTAAAATTTAAAATTGCCCGAAGGGGAAAGGGGGGTTTTCCATTAGAATGCAAAAAAAAATTCCCCTTTAAAAAAAAGCTTAAAATGAAAAATTTTTTGGTAAATTTCCAAAAAAGTAAAGATGGGGGAATTTCTCAAAAAAACCCATCGGTCACCCTTTGCCGAATTTTTCCCACAAAAAAATTTTTTTCGTTACGAATTTAAATTCGGGATGAAATTTGCTTAAAAAGCACTATTTCCAGGGGTGCACAGAGCCGCAGGGTTTTAGAAACATTGTGCCCTGCTTTAAAAATGCAGAAGGGGGCCCTTTGGGTTTGGGGGTTCATACAATGTTTGTTTTTTAGTATACAAAGCAGATACTGCCGGGGGACTTTTTAGAAAAAAAACTTTACTAAAAAATTCCCGGGGCCTTAAGGAAAGGGGAAAACTGGCCCCAAAAAAATCAAGCAGGGAAAGTAGCCGGGTAAAGCCCTGCCCGCGAAAGCGGAAAAAAAATAAAACTGAGAGCTCAGGGGGCAACATTAGGGACAGGTGTGGAGGGGACCGGCGGGAGCCAACAGCACAAGAGGTCAGGCATGGCCAATGAAAATTCTGGAGGTGGCAAAAACACGAGGAAACCCACAGAGTGGGACAATGAAATGAGAGCGGGGGTCACGGCGGCAGCAGTAAGAGGTCCCGGCAGTGGGACAATGGGCATTCTGGAGGCCCGGGAAAAAATTTTTAGGCCACAAGTGGGACAATGACACAGTGTTGGGGGGTCATGGGAAAAGCAGCAACATGAGACAGGGGGAGTTGCACAATGACAATTTTGGAGGGCCAAAAAAAAGTTTAAAGGCCACAGAGTGGCACAAAACACACAGTGTGGAGGGCAAGGGGCAGCAGTAAAGAGATTTAGGCAGTGGCACAATGGGCATTTTTGGAGGGCGGCAAAACAGTAATTTGGCCCCCCAGGGGTTGGCACAATGGGGCACAGTGTTTGGGGGGTCATGCAGCAAACACATGAGATCAAACAGTGGCACAAATGACATTCGGGGGCCCGGGAAAAAAAGTATTAGGCCACAGAGTGGCACAATCACCCCAGTGTGGAGGCATGGGCGGCAGCAGTAAAAGAGATTTAGGGGAGTGGGAAAAAATGACCCTTTTGGAGGCCCGGGAAAACATATTAAAGGGGGACAGAGTGGCACAATCCCACAGTGTGGGGGGTCCACAAACCAGCACACATGAGGGCCAAAAAGGGGGGCACAATGAAAATTCTGGGGGTGGGGAAAAAAAGGGGGGAAGCCCCCAGAATGGCACAAAACACTGAGAGCGGAGGGTTTTCCCGGCGGCAGGAGCATTTAAAATCCCGGGGAGTGGCTCAATGAACCCGGGGGGGAGGGGATGGCAAGGGGTCCCCAGCAGCAGCATGAGGGGCCAAAAAGTCCGCAAAAATGAAAATTCTAAGGTGGCAAAACAGGAGGGAAGGGCCCGAGTGGGCCCCAATGACTGAGAGGCAGGTTTACGGCGGGAGCAGCAATGAGGGCAGGCAGTGGCACAATGACACAGGGGGGATGTCCCCGGGGAACAGCAACAGCAGCACAGCATAGGGTTTATAGAGTGGCCCCCAAAAGACAGAGTGTTGAGGGGGGTGGCAATACCAGTCCCTTTTGGGAAAAAAAGGGGGGGGGGGGGGGGTGGGGGGGGGGGGAAAAAAAAAAAAAGAAAAAAAAAAATTTGGGGTTTTTTTGGGAGGAATTGGGGGAAAAGGGGGGGGGGCGGCAAAGAATATGGGTGGGAAAGGGAATTTTTAAAAAGACTAAAGGTAAGGCATTGGTGGTTTTGGAAATCCTGGCCGAATCCACCCTTATTCATTTTTGACAAAGGTCATTTGTTCTTTCCCCTTTCCCCTTTAAAAAGGGGGGTTTCCCCCTTGGGGTTTAAAATGGGCCCCCCCCGCACTTTAACACCCGCTCTGATGCCCCCAAATAAATGGCCCGGGGAAAGGGCAGCTTTTTTTTTTTTTTTTTTTTTCCATGGGAAACCCCGGCAAGTTGCGGCCACACATCCATTTTGGGTGCCAGAAATTTCCCGCGGAAACTTCTAACTGAGGGGGCAAAAAGGGGCTTTTCCCCAAATAGGCCCCCAAACCTGTTGGGTTTAAAGGGGCCGGGTCCCCGGTCCTGCCCGCTGCTTTGGGGACGCCCCCCCTCAACTAGGGGGGTGAAGGGGAAAGGGGCTCCCTCAGTGACTCCAACTTAGGTTAAATACGGGTGGAGCTGGGACTTCCTCCTCCCCCCCCACCTTCCCCCACAAGCCGGGGGCAGTAGTACGTGAGCGCTGAGGAACCCCCCGGGGAGACCCCGCCCAAAGGGGGGACGATGCCGGCAAGGCGGCAGCCGGGCCCAAATGATTACCCGGGGGATTTGCCTATAGTTTTTGAGTTTTTCTTCCCCTCAATAGCTTGGGAAAAAAGGGTCCATTTTGGAAACCGGGTTTGCGAGGGTCCCCAAAAGGGGGGAGAGCCCGAAGTCACCCCTAAAACCCGGGGGCTGACTATTCCCCGGGTGTCCTAGCCAGGGAAAAAGCAGGCCCGCGGGGCCCTCTTCACAAATGACTCCGAGGGGCTCCCCGCCTCCATTTCCACTGTATACGCCACGGTGGGGTTGGGGGCCCCTCTGCCTCATCTTCCTCCCTCTCCATCCCCCCTCCTCCAGCTGCTTTCCCGCTCCCCCTCTCTTGTTTACCTGGGTAAAAATCCAAATCATTTCACCCGACAATCCCTTTTGTCCAAAGTCCTCCTCCTCCTCCTCCATTTCAGTCCCCCCCCGGGGCTCATGTGGCCACCCAGATTGTGTTGCCAACGTCTCCAGTCCCCCCGCCCAAAAAGATTTTTTCAGCATTCCCTTTTTCCCGGGCATGAAGGGAGTGGAAATTTAAAGTTATTCACCCCCTAGGGCCTGGCGACTACAAATAACGTCCCCCCCTTTGAAAGGCCTCAACAAACGGCAGGTTCACGCAGAAACTGCCAATGGCTGACATCAAAGTTAAAAGGGGAGTAAAGGTTTTTCTGTCTTCCTGGATCATCAAAAAATCGTTTTAAAGGCCCTTTTTTCTGTTCATACATCGGCCCAACATGTTTCAGGCTGGAATTCCCAAAAGGGTTTGGGAAAAATCGGGAAAACAAGTGTGTTGGGGGGGGCCTTCTGGCCGCTGCAAGACGCGGAGCAGTTTTTTCCCCCCCTTTTGTGACCTTTGTTCGCCGAGCCAAGCCCCGGGTAAAAAATGCGTGACACCCCCTGTGCCCCACAGATGTGGTTTGATGGAGCAGTTTTTCCTTAGTGGAGGGTGAGATGGTGGGGTGGGTGGAAAGGGGGAGGAGGCGGGAAAATTTGGGGCCCCGGGGGCAGCAGTTTTTACAACGTGGAGGGGAAAAACCCGGGGTCTCCTGTGCAAGTTGTTGGTGTGCCTGGGCTGGAAGCACATTCACCCATTTGGGGCCCTAAAAAGGCAATTTTTTTTCCTGGCCCGAAACCCTTTACAGCTCCAAAATCCGCGCTGCCCTGCCCCCTTGGAACAAACCGATAAGCTCAAGGACTGACCCACCTTCCCGTTCTAAATATTTTTGAAGTGCTGTACCCCGCCCCCCCTTTTTTTGGGAAAAAAAAATTAAAAGGCTTGGAAAATCCCATCTGGGGTCGGGACAAGCCATTATTCTCGAATGGTGCAGAGCCCCCATTTGGAAAAGGGAGGGACCTTTCATAAACCCAAAAACTTGGAAAAAGGAGCCCCCGGGCACCCGCTTTCACCTTAGGGTGGTTGGACGGGAAAACTGTTGTCTCTTTGCAATCGCCTCACTGAACGACGCTGGCCCATGAGTAAACGAGGAGCCGGACATCTGGACCGGGGGATGATGTTTAAAGAGAAACAGCCCCCCTTCTGCGAGGTGGGGGGGCCTTGACTGGCTGCAATGGCATGCGTGCCACTGGGCGCTGGGGCTGCTGCGGGTTTCTGGGTGCGGCGGCGGATGGACCACCACAAAACTGAGCCACGTTTTTTTCCCCCGGCCAAACCCGAGGTGGGCGCTTTCTTGGTTTTAGCAGGGGCCCTGGGGCCAACGTTAGCTCCCCGGGCCAAAGCTTCAACTTTTTGGGTTACGATTTTTACATATACCCATATTTCCGGGCCCCCCCGGGGTTCCCTTTGCAAAGAACCCGCCACACCCCCCGAGTATCGGATTTTAAACCGCCAACGCTCCACACTGAGTTACTACTACCCGCCGCTCCTCGCGAGGCCCCGTGCCGCTACTTTTTTTTGGGGCCTCCCAAGCCCCGGGGGTTTTTTTTTCCCCGTGGCCGCTTGGCTCCCCACCCCCCACCCCCCAAATGCTGCATCCTGCGACTCACGGCCCAACGACCCCCTTTCCCAGCTGCGCCGCTGGGCCCGACGCGCAAGCTGACGCCCTCTTCTCCTGACGATGATAACCCTTGCCCCCCCCCCGGGCTCCCAAGTGGGGTCGGCACATTCTCTATTTTTTTTTATCGTCACGCTGTCCTCATCACCGGTTTTTGGTTGCCAAGGCTGACCCCCATGCCACTCTCCACATCTATACTTTGGCCAAATGCAAGAAGCAGGGGATAGGCCCCATTTTTTTTGCTGCCAAGTACTGCGACGCCCTCCTAAAAATTTTTTCATCCTCGCTAAAAATGGGCGCTGAGCCCAACCACAAGTAATCTCGGGCTGAGGGAACCGGATGGACAAGGCAGGTTGAGGACAGGTGAGGGCCGCTGACCCGCCCCCGGGGGCCATGCCAACTAAGGTTTGTTGAGTTCCCACCGCTCTTGGCTGGGGTTGTAAATGTCATCGGGGAGGAAGAGGATGCCCCTAGAAACCCAATCAAAACCCTTGGGTTGCTGAACAACACACGGCCGCTAGATGAACGCATTTGGGGCCTCACCGAGTACCCCTGCTCGACGTCCCCTTGCTGTGCTGAAAACCGGGGCCTTTTTTCCGGGAATTTTTGTGCCCTGCCCTCGCAGGGGGCAGACCTCACTTTTTCTGTCTGACATACTGTTTTTTTCAAAATGTACAGACACTGTTTGATGATGATATCTGATATGAAAAAATACACCCTGTTTTTTACCCCAAAAAACCCATAACAAGCTTTGGGGAACCCTTGGGTATAAATTGCGCCCCCACAAATGGCCAGGAAAAATTTACTTGTATTGGCGTTTAAAACACTGTTTTGTTTACTAAATGTAAAAGCACAAAAGGGTTTAATTTAACCCTTTGGGCATGAATTAGGCTACAGAAAAATGTATATATTTTTGGGGTTGAAAAAGACGTTTTATTTTTGTCAGCACACCACAAAACAACGTTAATTTTAAACCCCGGAGGAAATTGCGCCAAAGAATTGACCCCACAAACAGTACTTTGTAGCGTGTTACAATTGCGTGTTTTCTACCCCCACAACAAAGATCAGTTTTTTAATTTAACCTTCTTGGAATTAGGCTACAGGAAAAATTTATAATTTTTGGGTTGAAAAAGAGGTTTTTTTGGGGTCACACCCAGCAAAACAAAGCTTAATTAACCCCCCGATGTAAATTGGGCCCCAAAAATTAGCAGCCAAAAAAAAAAGTGGTATTTTATTTTAAAAAACGCTGTTTCTTTAAATAAAAC
>JAODAL010068808.1:0-16650 GCA_025379985.1 Phyllomedusa bahiana
CACAAAAAAGAGGTTTTTTAAAGGGGGCCATCTCTGATCTATTTTTTCCCCCTTGTTATCTAAAAGGGAAACCCAAAACCCAAACCCTTTTCCCAAACCCAAAAAGGGGAAAAGGGGGTTGGGGGGAAGGGGTTCTCAAAAGGGAAACCCAAAGGGAATCGCAACCAAATTTTTTCCAGGAGGGGTTTTTTAGATGTATTAATTTATGTGGAAACTATGCGTAAAAACCACCTAAAGTTGGAATTTTTCCCCCCGAGACTGAAAACACATCTTTTTTGAACCACTTCCGCTGGGTGGAGACTGTGTGGTTTCCGGGGACCTTGCACATAGTTTTGGAGCTGTCCCCCTTGTCATAAGTTTTTGGGGGGAAGTAGAGAAATTTCTAAAAGAACTGTTCCCGATCCCTATTTTTCCCTTTCACCTGAGTTTTGGGGGTCCCAGACCTCCCCATTTTTAAATCCTTTCCCCAAAATCTTTTCAACCCCGGTTTTCCCTTCCCTGTCCAATATCTGCCAAAATCATTTAAAAGCCCAAACTTGGGAAAGGGGCCCCCCCCTTTACAAATAGAAGAGGGCGTTGCTAGAGTCCCAAAAATCAATACCACGCGGAAACCTGCCCTTTGGGAAAAATCCCCCCAAACTTTTTACCTAAAAAAAAGACCTAGATGGTCCCCCCTGTTCCCTTTTCCAGATACGCAACGGTATAAAATTTAATAGGGAGCGCACACGGTTCCCCTGTCCTAAACCCCCCCTACACTTGTTTTTTATACATCCCATGGGGTAAAATTAAAATGATGACAAACTAAGGGATTCAAACATCTTCATAAACCGCGTCCTTTTTTTGAGAATGTTTTTTTTTTTACCTTTTAATGGGATAGTACAAATTTCGTTGGGTGGTAACACTGGGATTTTTTTCCCTCTTCTGTTATTTTTCCCCTTTTTCATTCGTTTTTTTTTTACCCTTAAACCAAACTGTTTTTTCCCCCTCCCGCACAAAGGTTTTAAAGGTGTTTTTTTTCATCCCAAAGTAGAACACCCTTTGGCCCCCAAATTAAAACCTTTTACACCCCCAGTTTTTAACATATATCTTTTTAACTGACAATTTTAATAGATTTTACTTGAAAACCTGTACTCTTGTCATTTTTTTTTGACTCATGCTTTTCTATTGGGGTGAAGCTGTTTGGGTCGAACTTTTTTTCATCCCGGGTTTTTTTCTCTACCTTTAAAATTTGGGAATAAAAACTTCTATGGTTAAAAAAAAGGGATTTTTTTTACCTATCAATTTACCCCGTGGGACTAAAAAATTTTCAGTATTCACATTTTTAAAATGCAAAAGGGGCCTCAATGAACAAAGCTGTAGTGCGCCAAATTGAAAAAAAAAACGTATCTGTAAGTAAATTTAGATAAAAAAAGGTATTTTTGGCACCTATCAAATTTACCTTTGGTGACTAAAAAAATTTCTTATTCAAAATTTTTTCTGCAAAGTAGGGTCTAAAAAACAAAGCTGGCCTCGCCAAAAATGAAAAAACGCGTATCTGAAATGTAAATTGGAATTTAAAAAGGTATTTTTTTTCAACCATCAATTCACCTGTGGTTTACAAAAAAATTTCAGTATTCCAAATTTAATTTTAAGGTGCCCCCAATGAACAAAGCTGTAGTGCGCCAAAGTGAAAAAATCCCGTATCTGTAATGTATTCGGGTAATAAAAGGATTTTTTGGCACCAAACAAATTTCCCCGGGTAAATACAAAATTGCTGGGGTTTAAATTTAACTGCAAGGGTGGTTTCTAAACAACAAATCTGGACTGGCAAAAGTGCAAAAAACACGTATCTAAAATGTTTTTCGGATAATAAAAAAGTATTTTTTGGGACCCCATCAATTCACCTGTGGGGGGACTAAAAAATTTTTTTTTATTCAAATTTAACTGCAAAGTAATCATCAAAAAGGCCCCGCCCCAAGTGAAAAAAACATGTATCTGAAATGTATTCGGATAATAAAAGGTATTTTTTGGCACCTATCAATTCACCTGTGGTGACTAAAAATTTGCAGTATTCACATTTAAGTGCAAGGTGCCTCAATGAACAAAGCTGTAGTGTGCCAAAGTGAAAAAACACGTATCTGAAATGTATTTGGATAATAAAAGGTATTTTTGGCACCTATCAATTCACCTGTGGTGACTACAAAATTGCAGTATTCACATTTAAGTGCAAGGTGCCTCAATGAACAAAGCTGTAGTACGCCAAAGTCAAAAAACACGTATCTGAAATTTATTCGGATATTACAAGGTATTTTTGGCACCTATCAACCTGTGCTGACTTACTGGATTCTAATTTAAGTACAAGGTGGATATATCAACAAAGGTGGAATGGGCAAAATTGAAAATGAACACCTATCTGAAATGTATACTGATAATAAAAGTGGATTTTTTGCATCTAACAAAGAGACCTGCAGTTACTAAAAAAGATGTGTATCCTACAAGTTCAGGCTGCCCAATATCCAGGAAATATTTCAATAGAAAAACTGTTAATAATAAAGCTATTGCAATTCTACACTAAGTCTTGTAAAACTTTATCCATGTTCTTTATAGACTTGTCTGTGTTCGCCCCGGGGGCCCCCCCTCCGCTCCCCCCCGTGACTTTAACAGGGGTAGATGCTCCTTTAAAATTTCTCTACCTAACTATATAAAATCTTCCAATCCTAATCTAACTAAATTTGTAAGGATCCCCAGCTAATAGTAGAGGTTTCTCTGTGAAGAAATATAATAATTTTCGCTGAGCTTTTTTGGACACAAGCAAGCGCACGTCCTTCTGCTCTGAACGCTGAGAGACACTGAGGCTGAACAGGAACGCTGTTCATGTAAAACGAGGTCATGTGTTTTTTCCCCAGCCAATCGCAACCATACAAAATCCCAGCATGACGTCGCACACACATCTCACCCTGCTCTATTCTGAAATTTCTGATTGTTTGGCCGTCAAAATTACGGGAAGCCCCCGAAAAGGGCGCGATCTTAATAGATGATGCACAGATTTTAACCTAAATTATCGCATGATCTAAAAAATCTGATCACCATAAAAACTGTGCCGATTTCAACTTTGTCGATAATAATCGCTCAACACTAGTAATAATCTGCAGGATATATCACTGTGAGAGACAGAGAAGAAAAATCATCCATCTTTCCCAGAGTCCTGAATGTCAAATGCCCATTCTATGTAGAGTATGTAGAGAGAGAGAGAGAGAGCGAGAAATGTTGATATGGAGTTACACTATGACTCTATGACTATGGAGTTACACTTAGCTTTTCACTTCCAACAATAGCTGAGAACCTTTCCCTTTCCCAGGCTCACACAGAATTAATTTTCACGTGCACTCTTTAGGGCGTGTCTGTAGAGATAGAAGACAACCCCTGCTGGGAGGAGAACACACCCCTTCATTTCATAAGCTCGTATAAACGACTGCCAAATGGTAAAAGGAGAATACCCCTTTAATCTGGTACTTACTTTTGGAATAAAAAAACCTCTGAATGTAACATCTCGAGAAGTTGAATATGGTATAGTATTCGGTGTAATATCCCCAAAGCGCTGAATTTCATGAATGACAGCATCTGTATACGGCATCTCGTTTCTGTACTCCATTTGAACTTGAGCCGAACCGATCACTCTCTCAATTTCATTTTGCACCTTTTCTATGAAGACAGAGATCTTGGTTATATTTTAGTTAAATAGGTTTTCCAGGACTATTAAACACCTCCCACTGTGCTAACATAAAAACAAACTAATAATGACATCTTCCATCACCATCGTCCCTGCACTGTCAGAGCTCCAGGGTTCTCCCAGTTTATAGATCCTATGATAAAGTAACCAATCCCTGGCCTCATCAGTCATGTGCCTGCAAGTACAGCATGTGACCTCAGAGGTCAGAGATTGGCTGCAGTGTCATGTGATCCATGAACGTGATGTCATCAGTGAGGGAATGGGAAAGGGGCTCTGGAGTTGTGGCAACACTGTAATGTTGATGATGGGACAGGTAAGTATGGGTTATTTTTCTATTTTTTACAGCAAGAGATAGTTGAAAGGTTTTTCAATCTTGAAAAGCCATTTGATGAACATACATTTACAGCCTAAGCCTCCTATAAACCTAGTGATGTTGTCTAAAATAAAAAAGGTGTTTACAGTCTTTCTTCCCAAAAACAGCTACTCTCTTGTCCATATAAAATGTGTGGTATTACTTTAAGTCAGAATTAATTGAATACAATACTTACCATTTAAGTAATCTGACCAGATATTGTATACACTGGTGCTTGAAAATTTGTGAACCATTTGAAACCATAAATAAATTCAAACAAAGTAATCAAAATATTAAACTCAGAAAGTGATCCAGTATCACTTAACTGTGAGCCTTCCACGTGCTTACAGTAAGTGGTATTACCCCTTTCTGCAGTAATAACTGACTGTAAATATTACCAGCAATCATTGATTAGTCCTGCTCATCAGTTTGGAGTAATTGTAGCTGTTTTCACTTTACAAAACGGCTTCACCCTTGTTATGTTGGTGGTTTCCTCATATGAACTGCTTGCTCTGGGTCCTTCCAAAACATTTCTACTAAATCAAGGTCGGGACTGTGACTTGGCCATTTTAAAAGTTTAAAGTGATACCATGAGATACAAGTTTAATTTGTTCTGTGACCTTGCTCTTAATTCAAATTGCTCTTATGTCAAATTAAATTTCCCATAGAAATTAATTGAAATGTCATTAATCATTTCCACGCACCGCAAAACCACCAAATTTTTTTTACATGTTTATAAACAAATATGTAGACTCTATAACAAAAGAAAATGTAAAGAAATAAACTGTTTTAATTAAAGGGGTTTTATCATTACATTAAATAGTCTTCAAAATAAGGGGACAGTGAAAACAAACAACTTTGCAATTGGATGTAATTTGCAAAGCTGTTTAGTTTTCTCTGTCTCCCTTATTCTCATTTTTTGTAAACAAACTTGCCCAGTGCCGGTCAGATCCCGCCTCCTCGGTCTCCATTGGCTGCTGACTCTCCTAAATTTACATCCTGGCCGCCCCCCCCGGTCGCATTCACGGGAGCGCGCATTCCTGCGCCTGCGCAGTGATGCCGACTGTCTCTGTCATTCCCTTGCTCTGTGTGTGTATTCGGGCACATTCCTTACTTGCCCCTGTATTCCCCTTGATGTCTATGTATGTAGTAATCAGATTCTGGGCATGCCCAGTAGCCCTGAATCTGATTACTATGCGAGCCCATTGCTTCCCCGCCTCTGTCTTCCACAAGCTGATTAGCTGCCCGCTCGTTTGCAGAGAACGCTGAGCGGCAGCAGAGTGTGTAGTCCTGTCGCTTCCGAGTGTAGAAGCAGACAGGACACATAGAGGAGCTGCTGTTAGTGAGTGATGAAGATGAGAGATTGGCTAATCAGCTTGCAAGACTTCTGTACAGGCAGCCTTATGTTTACATTGTTTATCCTGTCCGCTTTTAAACAAGGAGAGTGTAGGAGAAGCAGCACCATTCAAGGTGTTTTGTTTTATTCCCTGCAGCTCAAAAATGACTCCCAGCAGTTGCCTTCCTTCAGTAAGCTCAGGGTCCATACACTCTACTGAGCCAGCATTGCCAGGGGAGCGAGCATGTGGGCGTGATGAAGCCTGCAGGCTGAAAAAGCACACAAGCTCTATTAACATGCCCCCTGTTCTGAAACTGAATATGTTGTGTGGACAGAATGTGCATGAAGTGAAGTAGTGAGAAATCCCCTTTAAGTGTATTCACTCTGAATCAGATGATGATGCTGCTGGAGATGCTTTTGTTCCCCCTTCACTTAGGATGGGTTTACACAATGTTGCTTTAATGGCATATGGTTTGCAGAGCAGATTACTTGTTTAAAATTCACGGATGGCTATAGATTAGGAGATTTTGAGCAGTAGCTGCTGCAATTCACACTTGCTCTCCTTTACTCTTACCTCAAATATTCACTCTTAACTAAAAGCAAAAATTGGACCAAACGACTGTTCTTATCTCAAAACACTGTTATGTCAAGAACACTCTTATGTCAAGAAGTACCACTGTATTCCTCTTTATCATTTGTTTGGGATGATTTGTGTGCTTATGGTTGTTGTTTTGCTGCATGACCCATTTTTTCTTGAGGATCAGCTCACAGACAAACATCCTGACATTCTTCATTAAAATGGGTTTGTATAATTCAAAATGTATTGTTACATTGATGATGGCTATTGGCAAACAATCCTGTTCCAGATTCGGCAAAATAGGTTCAAACCATGATACTACCAACACTATATGCCATAGATAGTATGAAGTTTGTATGCTGGATGCAGGGTTTTCCTTTCCCAAATATAATACTTCTCAGTTTAACCAAAACACTCTGTTCCTGTCTCATTTGTAAACAAAACATTGTTTCAGTAGCCTTCTGGCTTTTCCAGGTGAACATTACCAAACTTGAGCATCAATAGTCTTATTTGAAATCATTGGTTTCTCCTTGCAATCCTGCCATGCACACTATTGTTGTTCAATGTCTTCCTGATCGTGGACTCTTTAGTGACATAGAGTTCACCTTGGGTTATTTCTGAGATTGTGAATTAATATACATTGGGTTGAGAAAATCTTCCTACCCCTTGAACTGTTTCTCATTTTTAACTCCTTACCACTGCAACCAGTTTTGACCTCTATGACAGAGCCCCAACTTGAAATCTGACATGTGTCACTTTATGTGGGAATAACTTTCTGAAACTTTTACCTATCCATGTCAATCAGAGAATGTAGTAAAACAGTGTAAATTTTGGTTCTTTACAATCCTTGCTTATTTGTGAAAAATATAAAAATGTTGCAAAAGTTTTGAAAACGTTGCCATTTTCCTAGTTCAAAAATGTGTATGGGTAAGACATATAGTTGTACCACACAGAGAAGTGTTAGCATTTGAAATAAAGTGTTTTTATTGTGTAAAACAATATTTATGCATCACTACGTTCTGATAGTCAAAACTTTTTTATTTTTCTGCACATGAAACTGTGTAGGTGCTTTTTGTGTGAACAAGTGACATTTATATTGGTAGAAGTTTTGCATTTATAGGAATTTTTGATTGTCTATTGTTCCAGTTTTACATGCTGTTCAAAATAATAATAATAATAATAATAATAAAAATAATAATAATAATAATAATAATTAGAGATGGGCAAATTTCTCAAAAGTTCGACTCGGCGACTTTGCCGAATTTTCCAACGCGATTTGTTTCGGTCCAAATTACTTTGTAACAAATCTTGTTAAAAAACAGCTATTTGCAGGCTGCACAGAGCCTGCAGGGTGCTGTAGAATATTGTGCCATGCTTAAATATGCAGAGGGAGCTTGGTTTGGTCTTCATACAATGTTGTGTTTTAGTATGACACGCACATGACTACCGCCGCTCTTAGAATCGCTTCACTATAAAATTCCCTGGGCACTTAAGAGGGCAAAACTGACCAAAAAACTGAAACGGGAATGTAGCCTGATAAAGTCATGGCAGCGATAGCTGGAAAAAAACAAGCTGAGGGCTCAGGTGGCAACATCAGTAGGCAACAGAGTGGCACAGTGACAGAGTGTGGAGGTGATGGCAACAGCCACAGCAGCATGAGGTCAGAGAGTGGCACAATGACATTCTGGAGGTGGGAAAAACAGGAGTAGGCCACAGAGTGGCACAATAACACAGTGTGGAGGGCACGGCAGCAGCCACAGCAGCAGCATGAGGTCAGACAGGGGCACAATGAAATTCTGGAGGTGGCAAAACAGTATTAGGCCACAGAGTGGCACAATAACATTCTGGAGGTGGCAAAAACAGGAGAAGGCCACAGAGTGGCACAATGACAGAGTGTGTAGATCACGGCAGCAGCCACAGCAGCAGCATGAGGTCAGACAGTGGCATAATGACATTCTGGAGGAGACAAACACAGGAGTAGGCCACAGAGCGGCACAATGACAGAGTGTGGAGGGCACCGCAGGAGCAACAGCAGCAGCATGAGGTCAGACAGTGGCACAATGACAGAGTGTGTTGGTCATGGCAGCAGCCACAGCAGCAGCATGAGGTCAGAGAGTGGCACAATGACAGAGTGTGGAGGTCACGGCAGAAGCCAAAGCAGCCGCATGAGGACAGAGAGTGGCACACTGACAGAGTGTGGAGATCACGGCAGCAGCCACAGCAGCAGCATGAGGTCAGGCAGTGGCACAATGACATTCTGGAGGTGGCAAAACAGTAGTAGGCCACAGAGTGGCACAATGACAGAGAGTGGAGGTGACAGCAGCAGCAGCAGCATGAGGTCAGAGAGTGGCACAATGACAGGGTGTGGAGGTGACCGCAGCAGCAACAACAGCAGCAGCAGCATGAGGTCATAGAGTGGCACAATGACACAGTGTGGAGGTGGGTGGCAATACCCGTCCCTGGTAAAGATGGTGGTAGGCAGATGGAGAAACTGGCAGCAGATGTGTGGCATCAGCTGGGTGGCGGCATCAGAATAGTGGCTGAGGCAGGTAGTTTGAACCAAGACTCATTTCTTAAAGTTTTGGTGAGGCGTCATGGCTGATGTAATCTGACGCCTAAGGCTATGTCTACACTGCAGTGGACAAAAAACGACCTGAAAACGAATTACTAAAAACGTTCATGAAACTAAGTTTTCTGTCCACTGCCTGTCAAAAGCAGCTGAAAAAACGTAAGTTTTTTGGCGCGTTTTTCGTTTTTTGGAGCTTCTTTGCTCTGCTTTTTAATGTATGCACAAATTAAGCCATTGGATGTAAACTCCACCCTACAGGTGGAGTTAACATGTTAAGTAGTCACTTCCTTTAGATCACTGTAGCCATTTTGAGTACATTGTCCTTTATGTGCTGCTGCGTGCTACTACTAATTTTGCACAAGATTCTTGCACCAAAATCCACAAAAACCCACATTATCTTTGCATACAGCAAGATAACTGTATTAGCGTCAAAATCTGTAAAGAAAAGGATTTTAGCGCCAAAATAAAAAAAACGCATTATTGCGCCAAATTCCGTAAAAAAACTATTTTTATTGTCAGAAGCAAGATCACTTTTTTAGCGCCAAAATTTTTAAAGCTATTGATCTTAGTGCCCAAATCCGTAAAAAAAGGATTCTGCAGGTGAAATCCGTAAAAAACGTATTTTTTGGCGTCAAAAGCGAGATAACTATATTAGTGCCAAAATCTGTAAAGATACGGATTTTAGCACCAAAATCTGTAAAAAAAACGGAATCTGTTGCCGAAATCCGTAAAAAACGTATTTTTTGCATCAAAAGCTAGATCGCTTTATTAGCGCCAAAATCTGTAAAAATACGGATTTTAGCACCAAAATCCATAAAAAATGGATTCTGGCGCCAAAGTCCATAAAAAATTTAGTTTTTTGTGTCAAAAGCTAGATCACTTTATTAGCACCAATATCTGTAAAGATACAGATTTTAGCCCCAAAATCCATCAAAAAACATATTCTGGCGCCGAAATCCATAAAAAACGTATTTTTTTGGCATCAGGAGCGAGATCACTTTATTAGCGCCAAAATATGTTCAATAAGGGATTTTAGTGCCAAAATCTTTTTAAAAAATGGATTCTGGTGCTAAAATCAGTAAAAAACCTTATTTTTAGCATACGACGCAAGATAACTTTATTAGCGCCAAAATATATTCAGTAAAGGATTTTAGTGCCAAAATCCGTAAAAAAACGGATTCTGGCTCCAAAATTCGTAAAAGACGTATTTTTAGCGCCAGAAGCGAGATAACTTTATTAGCGCCAAAATATGTTCAGCAAAGGATTTTAGTGCCAAAATCCATAAAAACTTGATTCTGCCGCCAAAATCCGTAAAAAAAAAACGTATTTTTAGCGCCAGAAATTACATAACTTTATTAGCGGCAAAATATGTTCAGTAAAGGATTTTAGTGCCAAACTCCATAAAAAAAAGGATTCTGGTGCCAAAATTCGTAAAAAAAACGCATTTTTAGCAATAAAAGCGAGATAACTTTATTAGTGCCAAAATATGTTCAGTAAAGTATTTTAGTGCCAAAATCCATAAAAAAATGTATTTTTAGCATCCAACGTGAGATAACAAGATTTTGGTGCTAATAAAGTTAAGAAAAGGATTTTGGTGCCTAAATCCGTAAAAAAAAAACGTATTTTTATTGTCATAAGCGAGATAACTTTATTAGCGTGAAAATATTTTAAAAAAACTTATTTTTAGCAAAAAAAAAATATGAATTGCGCAAAAATCGTTAGCGACCAAAGCATGATCATTTTATCACGAATGGTACAAGAAAGGGCACATCAGACACTTGTATGCAAATTTTGATAAGGATTAACCTTTGTTACCACCCATTATAGGTGTAACTTGGGTCTGCTGGGAGGGTTTTCATTGAAAAATCGTGGCAAAAAACGGCACGAAAACACGCCAGAAAACGCACCAAAAGACGTCCGGCACTTTACATAGACTCCTGTAGTAAATTTTCTGCCCGGCTCTGGTGTTTTTTAGAGCATGTTGCAAAAGACGAGCAGAAAAAAGAAGCTCAGTGTAGACAGCAGGAGGGTTTTACATTAGAAGTCTATGGGAGATGATTACAGTCGTTTTCCCAGGGTTTTTAGAAAATGAAAAACGCTGAAAAAACAGACGTTTTTCTGTGCAGTGTAGACATAGCCTAAGGCATTGGTGTGTGGAAATCCTGGCCGATCCATGCCTGATTCATCTTGACAAAGGTCAGTCGTTCCACATTTCCCGTGGACAAGCAGGTTCTCCTTGGGGTAACGATGGCCCCCGCCGCACTGAACACCCGCTCTGATGCCAAACTACTGGCCGGGCAGGACAGCTTCTCCACTGCAAACTCAGCAAGTTGTGGTCACAAATCCAGTTTGGCTGCCTAGTAGTCCAGCGGATCTTCTAACTGGGGTGGCAGAGTGCTGTCCAAGAAGGCCGCCACCTGTTGGTTCAGGGACTGCTCCAGGTCCTGCTGCTGCTGCTGGCGACTGCCCTCCTCACTAGGCGGGTGAAGGAGGCAGCTCATCAGTGACTCCAAACATAGGTTGCTGCTGATGGAGCTGGTACTGCTCCTACCCCCCTCCACCTTCCCCCAGCAGCCGCGGAAGTAGTACGTGAGCGCTGAAGAACCCCCTGGTCAGACCTGACAGAGGAGGGACGATGCCGCACATAGGCAGCGGCCAACTGACTATGGAGGATTTCCCTATAGTATTTGAGTTTGTCCTCCCTCTCAGCAGCTGGGAAAAAGGCTCCCATTTTGGACCGGTAGCGAAGGTCCAATAACGTGGAGAGCCAGAAGTCATCCCTCTGCCGGATGGTGACTATTCAGCTGTCACTAGCCAGGCAAATCAGCATTCTGCGGGCCATCTGCACAAGTGACTCCGAGGGGCTCCCTGCCTCCATCTCCACTGTATACTGCCACGGTGCTTGTGGGTCATCTGCCTCGTCTTCCTCATCTCCATCTACCTCCTCCAGCTGCTCCTGCTCCTCCTCTCTTGTCATCTGGGTAGAAAATCCACTCATTTCACCAGACAATGCTTCTGCTCCAATGTCCTCCTCCTCCTCCTCTTCCTCCTCCAGTTCAGTCCCCACCGGACTCATGTGGCCGCGAGATGTAGTCGCCACGTCTCCAGTCCCCTGCCCAGACAGATTTTTCATTATTCGTTATTCATCCCGTAGTGCTGGCGACTGACAAATAACGTCACCTCCTCGAATGGCCTCAGCAAACGGCAGGTGTCACGCATGAGCTGCCCTGGCTGACATTAAAGTTACACAGGGGAGTACTTCTGTCCGCCTGGATCATCAAAAAATCGTTAATGGCCTTTCTCTGTTCATACAGTCGGTCCAACATGTGCAGGCTGGAATTCCAACGGGTGGAAACATTGCATATCAGAGTGTGTTTGGATAGGCCGTTCTGCCGCTGCAACTCGAGGAGGGTGTTCCTGGCTTTGTAGAAATGGATGAAGTGCCTGCACAGTTTCTTGGCCATTTTCACAATCTTCTGAAGATCGGTGGAAAACTTCAGGAACCTTTTCACAACCAGATTTAACATGTGTGCCATGCAGGGCGCATGGACCATCCCCCCTCGGTGCAGCGTGGACACCATGTTCCTCCCATTGTCCGTCACCATGGTTCCGATTTGCAGTTGGCGCGGAGAAAGCCACACATCAATTTATTTTTGCATGACGCGGAGCAGTTCCTGCCCTGTGTGACATCGTTCGCCGAGGCAAGCCAGGTGTAGAACTGCGTGACACCGCTGTGCCCTACATATGTAGTATGATGGAGCAGTACTTGTGGAGGCTGAGATGATGGTGGTGGTGGTGGAGGAGGTGGACATTGGCGCAGGAGCCACAGTTTGACAATGTGGAGGAGAAAGCGGCGTCTCCTGTCCAAGTTGATGGTGTGCCTGGGCAGGAAGCACATTCACCCAGTGGGCCGTAAAGGACATGTACTGGCCCTGACCGTAGTTACAGCTCCAGACGTCCACGCTGTCGTGCATCTGGGAACAAAACAATAAGCTTAAGGACTGACCCATCTTCTGTTCTACATATTTATGAAGTGCTGGTACTGCCTTTTTGGAAAAGAAATTACGGCTTGGAAGTCTCCATCTTGGCTCGGCACAAGCCATTAATTCTCTGAACGGTGCAGAGTCCACCATTTGGAAAGGGAGGGACTATAGTACCAACAACTTGGACAGGAGCACGGTCAGCTTCTGCACCTTAGGATGGTTGGATGCATACTGTTGTCTCTTTGCAATCGCCACGTTGAACGACTGCTGGCCCCATGAGTAGCGAAGAGCAGGAGCATCTGGACAGGGAGATGATGGCAAAGAAAAACAGCTCCCGTCTGCAGAGGTGGTGGAGCCTTGACTGGCTGCAATGGCATGCGTGCCACTGGGCGCTGCTGCTGCTGTTGCTGCGGCGGCAGGATAGACCACCACATCTGAGCCACATTTCTCCCAGGCAACCGGATGGTGACGGTGCATGTGTTGGCCGTAGTGCCAACATTAGTTCCCTGGCCACGCTACACTTTTTGCCCACAAATTCTACATATACCCATATTCGGCTCCTCCGGTGTCTTAGCAAAGAACTGCCACACCGTCAATTATCTGATTTTACCGCCAACGCTCCGCACTGAGTGACTACTATGGCTGCTGTCTCGCTGAGCCCCTGTGCCGCTACTTTCTTGGACCTGCAAAGAGGGTTTTCTACCCCGTGGCCGCTTGGCTCCTGACCTCACACTGCTGCTACCCTGCTGACTCACGGCCACAAAACCCACTTGCTGGCTGCGCCACTGTCTGACGCGCAAGCTGACACCCCTTTCTCCTGAAAATGATGAAGCCCTTGCTTCACCCGGCTCCCAAGTGCGGTCGTCTACATCATCATCTATTTGTGTTTCATCGTCACTGCTGTCCTCATCACCGGTCTTGGTATGCAGAGGCTGACCTCTCACAACATGACCTCCCATGCCACTCTCCACATCTATACTTTGCCATCTACTGCAAGAAGCAGGGGATATTGGCCCCATTTCTTCGCTGCCAAGTAGCTGCTGACTGCCCTCCTCAAATTGTTCATCCTCGCTATATAGTGGCGCTGAGCCCAGACCACAAAGTAGATCTCTGGCTGAGGGAACCGGATAGGACAGAGGCGGGTTGAGGACAGGTGAGGGCCGCTGACCCGCTCCTGGGCCTTGCCAACTAAGGGTTGTGTCTGACGTTCCCACCGACTCTTGTCTGGGGTTGTCAGATGTCATCTGGGAGGAAGTGGATGACCTAGTCAACCAATCAAAAATCATTGGGTTGGTGAACAACACACGGCCGCTAGATGACAGCGGCAGTTCTGGCCTCACCGAGTGACCCCTGCTGCGACATCCCCTTGCTGTGCTGTGACCTGGGCCTGCACCAGGAATGTTTGTGCCACTGCCACTCGCAGGTGAAGAGCCTGCCACCTCTCTGTCTGTAATACTCTTTGTTCTAAAATGTACAGACTCTGTTTGATGAAGATATCTGTATATGATAAATACACACCCTGTATTTGACTCCAAATGAACCCACTAACAAGCTTGGGTAACCCTTGGATATAAATTGCGCTCCACAAATGGGCAGGCAAAATGTAATTGTATGTGCCGTTTAAAAACACTGTGTATTTTACTGAATATAAAAGCACAAACAGGCTTAATTAACCTTCGGATATGAATTATGCTACAGAATTTCTTCTTTGGCAGTGAAAAACGTTTCTTTTACTGACTATAACTGCAGAAATATACTTAGTTAACCCTTGGATGTAAATTGCGCAAGAGAAATGTGCTGCCAACAATTACCAGCTTTGTAGCATGTTAAAACGGCGTGTATTTTACGGACAACAAAAACAGGAAACTTGTAATTAACCTTCGGAGATTAATTATGCTACAGCCAAAATTTCTTCTGTGGCGGTGAATAACAACGTTTCTTTTACTAAGTAAAACTGCAGAAAAATACTTATTTAACCCTTGGATGTAAATTGTGCAAAAGAAATGTGCTGCCAACAATTACCAGCTTTGTAGCATGTTAAAACGGTGTGTATTTTATGGAACACAACAAGCAGCGCGCCGGACAGAGGCCATGCCCCCTGGAGGGGAGGGGCGGCATGACCCGGCACGCTAGGTGCGGCCGGAGCTTGCTTTGCGAAGGGGAGGGGGAGCAATATGTAGTTCTGGCGCGGAGGAGCGGAATTTAAGTGCCGCCCTCCGCCCAGGAAGGCAGTCGGCAGCACGTGGTCGCAGTGAGGTCAGTTAGGGTACGCTCCAAGTTACTGACGCCGGGATGGAAGGTGGTGAGCGGCAGCTAGAAGAGCTGTGCCAGCTGCCGGTGTCCAGGGGCGCAGCATGGCTGCAAGATGCGGTGCAGGAGGTGCTGGGCGGCTCAGGTGAGCAGCGGCCCCAGGCATCGGGCCAGACCTCCGCAGTGACTGAGCCCTGACTTCACTCTGAGGGTCCGTCAGGAATTGCCCTCATGGTTCGGGGCGGTCTTCTCGGCCTGGGTGGAATACGAGTGGGCCGGCGGGTTCTGCGGGGTGCAGCGGGTCAGGCCACCAGCTTGGGGCAGGGCCTGCTGTCGCTCCTTCAGCTACGGTCCGGTCTAGGGTTGCGGTGGCCCCGCCTGGCGATGATCCGGCCGGGGGGGTCACCCAGCGTCGGAGGTCGTCCGGGGTTGGTGGCGAGCGCGGCGAGGGAAGCAGTGGCCCAGGTGGGCGCAGCGGGCGGCGGGCTGCCGGTCCTGGCGGGGGGTCGTCGGCAAGCTCCACGGCTTCGGCGGAGAGGTGGAGAGCGTCACCTCAGGATCCGGGACCCGCGCAGGTTGGCCTCCCCCGGCGGGGGTTCATGGCTTAAACCCGGGCCGGCGTTCGTCGCTGGTGGATCAGAGATTTCCGGTTGACAAGGGGAGCCGGGGCAGCGGCTGGTGGGTCCACAGCCCCCACGCAGCCTGGTGAGTATATGTCCTTGTCTTGTTTGTTCCTCCCCATTTTGCAGTCCCCGGCCGGGAGTGTACAGAGTGTGGGTTTAGAACAAGGGCAAGGGGGTCGAGGGTGCGGGAGCATGGCAGGGGAGCCAGGGGAGTCTGGGTGGTTAGAAGAGGCGGTTCTGGCGTTGCTAGAGCGTTTTGGGAGTGGTGGAGGCCGGGAGTGGGGGATCGTCCCCGGTTAGTGCGTGGCTGCCTCTTCAGCCATTGGAGAGTGGTCCTTCGGTAGAAAGGGGGTTTCTCCTGGGGTAGTGCCGGGGGAGGGGGGCTTGAGGAGGGGGGTCGCGGTGTCAGTGCAGACTAACAAGGAAAAGCAGGACAGTGTGAGGTTAGATGATAAAGCGAAGGGGGAGGTGTATGTCTTCTTTGAGGGGCCGTTAGGGGCACATTTGAAGGAGGTACGGGAGAAGATCTGGAAGGATGAGTATGTGGAGATCTTCTCCCTTCTCCCACTTGAGAAATTTAATTTGGATAGGGGAAAGAAGGAGGACAGTAAGAAGGAGGAGGAGGAGTAGAGGCGTTGGCGCCTCATTCCTCAGACGTTCACCAATTGGCTGCAAGCTTTTGCCATTTTGGCGAGCATGGTTGGGGAAAAGGCCCCAGAAAACTGCTCGGCACTATTTTGCTACATGGACGCAATCGGGGAGGGTCATCGGGCATATGGGGGTTTGGTTTGGCTTCGCTACGATGAGCAATTTTGGCAACGGAAGGCGGTTCTCCCTTCCATTCGCTGGGATCATAAAGACATTGGTCTTTGGCTGAAGGTGATTGCCCCTATAAAGATTGGGGCATCCTTTCAGGGGGGGGGGGGCGGTGCCGGCCAAGGAGGTACCGCCAGTAGTCGGGGCGGAGGGGCCCAAGCTGGGGGGCAGAAAGGGGCTTGCTGGCAATTTAATAGGGGCCAGTGCATGTTCGGGGCAGGATGTAAATTTAAACACATCTGTTCCTTTTGTGGGGCTGCATCCCACACAGTGGCTCGGTGTTTTAAAAATAGGCGAGGCAAGAGTAGTGCCACGGGTGGCCAGGGGGGTGATGCCGGTGAAACTCCACGAGATGGAGCTGTACTGGCCAGGTATAGAGATCGGGATCGGGGAGGCGTTAATTAGAAAGGTTTGGGCGGTTTTTCGATACCTATT
>JAODAL010068809.1:0-16649 GCA_025379985.1 Phyllomedusa bahiana
CTACTCCTGTTTTGCCACCTCCAGGTGTCATTGTGCTACTGTCTGACCTCATGCTGCTGCTGTGGCTGCTGACGTGACCTACACACTGTGTCATTGTGCCACCCTGTGGCCTACTCCTGTTTTTGCCACCTCCAGAATATCATTGTGCCACTGTCTGACCTCATGCTGCTGTGGCTGCCGCCGTCACCTCCACACTCTGTCACTGATGTTGCCACCTGAGCCCTCAGCTTGTTTTTTCCAGCTGTCGTTGCCATGACTTTATCAGGCTACATTCCCCCTTCAGTTTTTTGGTCAGCCATCTTAAGTGCCCAGTGAATTTTAGAGTGAAGCGATTCTAAGAGCGGCGGCAGTCATCTGTGTGTCATACTAAAACACAACATTGTATGAAGACCAAGCCAAGCTCACTCTGCACAATTAAGCATGGCACAACGTTCTACAGCACCCTGCAGGCTCTGTGCAGCCTGGAAATAGCTGTTTTTTAACATGATTCGTCCCGAAGTAATTCGGAACGAAGTTATTTTTTGCCTAGAAATTCGGCAAAGTGAACGAACCGAATTTCGGGAAATTAGCCCATCTCTAGAGATAGCGGATTAGGCGAGAGTAGACCAAGCGTTCCAGGAGTTTAGAGATGAATGGCAGATTAGAGACCAGTCGATAATTAGCAGCGCAGGACATGTCCAGAGTGGGCTTTTTTAGTAAAGGGGTTATGATGGCGTGTTTGAAGGAAGATGGAAAGATCCCAGTGGAGAGAGAGAGGTTACAGATTGTAGTAAGGTGAGAGAGGACAGCTGGAGAGATAGACTGGACAAGGTGGGAGGGAATGGGGTCACTAGAGCAGGTGGTGGGGCGATCAGACAAGAGAAGCCTGGATACTTCTTCCTCTGTCGTCGGGTCGAGGGCAGAGAGTAGACTAATGGACGTTCGGGAGGGGATGGGATGGGTATGACTTGGGGACTGAGATATGTTTAGCCGGATATTTAAAGTTTTCTCTTTGAAGTGAGCAGCCAGGTCTTCAGCACAGAGGTCAGTAAATGGGGCCTGAGCTTTAGGCCTTAGGAGGGAGTGGAAGGTGTCGAACAGACGTTTTGGGTTGTTGTGTAATATTGAGATGAGGGAGGTGAAATATTCTTGTTTGACGCAGTGAAGGGCAGTGTGCTAAGTCCTGAGCATGAATTTGTAGTGGAGAAAGTCTGCAGGTAGCTTTGAATTTCTCCACAGACGCTCAGCACACCTGGAACATCACTGCAGATGGCGAGTCTGTGGTGTGTGCCAAGGCTGCGGGCGTCTGACTCTGGTGGTGCGGTGTGTGAGTGGTGCCAACATGTCCAGGGCGGTTGTGAGAGTTTCTTTGTAATGTGTGACAGCCAAGTCAGAACAGGAGAGGGAGTAGATTGGGGCAGTGAGGACTGTATGGTGTCTGTGAGTTCCTGAGTATTAATTGAACGGATATTTCGGAATGTGTGATGGGCAGGTTTGTCCAGAAAGCTGAGAATTAGTAATAACGAAGGAGATAAGGTTGTGGTCACAGAGAGCATAAGGAGAATTAGTGAAGTTAGAAATTGAGGAAAGATAACAGAAGACCAGATCAAGAGAGTTCCCATCCTTGTGGGTGGGAGAGTCAGTATACTACGAGAGGCCAAGAGAAGAGGTTAGTGAAAGAAACTGAGAGGCAGAAGGAGACATGGGGTCATCAATGGGGATGTTGAAATCACCCATGATGAGAGTGGGTGATTCAGTAGAGAGGAAGTGAGGGAGCCAGGCAGCAAAATGATCTAGAAACTGCCGGGGGGGGTCTGTACACAACCGCGATTCGGAGGAAAAATGGCCGAAAGAGTCTGAGGGTGTGGACCTCAAAGGAGGGGAAAGTGAAGGAGAGTGCGTGAGGGATGACCTGGTAAGTGCAGTGTGGAAAGAGAAGTATTCCAATTCCTCCACCCGGCCTGTTCTCAGGTCTGGGGGTGTGGGTGAAGTGTAGGCCAGCATAGGTGAGATCGGCAAGGGAAGCGGTGTCAGATTGCTGGAGCCATGTTTCTATGAGGGCCAGCAGGTTGAGGGAGTGAGAGAGAAACAGGTCATGAACAAAAGTGAGTTTGTTGCAGACGGATCGGGCGTTCCATAGAGCACACTTAAAAGGGCAGGGAAATACGTACAGCGAATAGCAAGCAGGTTAGCAGGGTTTCTATGGAAGGAGGATGTGGGATGAGCAGTAAAGGAGGGTGGGCCGGGGTTAGGAGAGAAGCAGGAGAAAGAAAAGAGACAGCAGATGGTTCAGTGATGAATATGAGTGCCGTTTGTGCAGTAAGATGTATGCTGGAGGTTTGGGGTGGTAGAAAAGGGAAAATAGCGTGTAGGATAAAACATAGGCGAGGGAAGGAGAGAGGAGCTGATATGGATAAAATTGTCTGCGGGCAAGACCGTTTGGTAAGATAGGAGGCAGATGGCTGCAAGGTAGATAGTAATAGTGACCATGGTAATTAAGGAGTATGCAAAGAAGTGCGGCTACTCATAAAAAGGCAAGCCTCCTCGCTCCCTTATGTTCCCTTCTGTCTCATTTCTGGGATATTTCTGAGGCTTGTGACGTCACTTGTAAATAGTCGCTTAGAAATATGGCACGTGAAATATGGCCCTCAGACCTCGATCTACAGACTGGAGCTCTGCAAGTTATACTAAGCTATGAGGAGTTCAATTAGAGCATTAGGGCATTCAGGTGCCGTAAATGGGTGGAGCTACAAATGGCTCTGCACAAAGCAGACACTTCAAGGGGGATATCTGGGATTGATGGCTACACAAATAAACACAGGATATATTATGGAAGACAGAGCTGGGCCAAAATATCTATACAAACACGTACCATTTAAACAAGACAGGGACAGTTATACATATAATGCTGTGGATTTGCTGGGAATTGCTGTTCACCAGAAAAGACATACCATTTAAACAAGACAGGGACAGTTATACATATAATGCTGTGGATTTGCTGGGAATTGCTGTTCATCAGAAAGGCCGTACCATTTAAACACGACAGGCAGTTATACATATATCTGAGATTTGCTGGAATTGCTTACCAGAAAAGACGTACATTAAAAGAAAGGGACAGTTATACATATAATGCTGTGGATTTGCTGGGAATTGCTGTTCAGCAGAAAAAATTTACCATTTAAACAAGACAGGGACAGTTATACATATAATGCTGTGGATTTGCTGGGAATTGCTGTTCACCAGAAAAGACGTACCATTTAAACAAGACAGGGACAGTTATACATATAATGCTGTGCTATAATGCTATAATAGACCTGCTTGAAAATGTGTTTTCAGTGCAGGTGTAAAACTAATTCTTTAAACTTATTTGATTGTTTGGGGTGTTGCATTCCTGAGAACAGTTACAGTTCATGAAAAGTTTTGGAGATGGAAGTGTGAGGTTAGTCTTACATTATTGGCAGTTGAGAAGCAGGAGTAAGGTATAGACAGAGATAAGGAAGTAGACCTGCTTGGGTATAGCACTCTAAAAAGTTTTATGGGTGAGTATGAAATGTGTGAATTGAATTGTATTCTACGACAAATGAGAGACTAGTGCATTGACTGTCACATGAAAGAGGCATTAGTGCAACATTTGAACACAAAAATGAGACAAGCTACCACATTCAGGATGAACTAGAGGTAATAAGAGGAACACTAATTTTGAATTTTGAACAAAAATTAAACAATGAACATTTTTGCTGTTTCCACTGTATGAAAAGGCTAGTGGAAAAAGTGTAATCCAGCTACCAAAAAAGTATAAAATAAAAAAAATATTTATATATTTAGTCCATTTTAAAAATACTGTATGTATCCAGGAAGTGTAGGCAAAATGCTGACACATTTTGTGCTACAACTAAGGGCCACAACTTGCCTAAAACATATTAGTATTTTATTTTATACTACTTTGGGAGCTGGATTACATTCTTTTTCCTTGGTTATTTTGCCTTTGCCCTTTGGGGGTATCTGTGCTTTCAGGTATACGACTGATTGCTATAAAAGTAAGCTGTTTCCTCTGTTACTTATTCTATAAAAAAGGGCAGTGTTAGAGATTTTTTGGTTTTAAAGGGGACATGTTATGGGGCTTTTACGCCTGTTTTTTGGCGTATCCTCCCCTCCCACCCCAATCCCGCGTCGGACGCGGGGGGCGTGTTAGCGAGCTTTCCCATTTTCAGTGTGCCCGCATGAAGGGGGGGGGAAAAGTGGGGCGGTGGGGGGCCCGGGCTGGGCGTTCGGGGCGGGACCGGCCCGCGCTCGTATACTCCGAGTCATGTACATGGCGCCCCGGCCAAAGCAGGCGCGTGCAGCGCTGGGCAGCTCCGCAAGCAGACCGGGGTTTTTTTGTCTAAATGCTCCGGGCAGAGGCAAAGTGAAGCAGGATGGGAAACTGGAGGAAACATAAAATCGCTACACAAAATTTTGGGCGCTCCGCTGTGCGCAGGATTTGGGTTTTCCCGAAAATACCCCTTTATAAAGGCGGAAAAAACAGGTCAGAAAAAACCGAACGTAAAAAATAAACATAATTAAAAAAAAAATCACTTTCCAAAAACTCTAGAACGGCGCAATATCAAGAATTATGATATTGTAAATTCCCGGGAAAATACAGTAATTCAAATTTCTGAAACCATTCTCATTGGTCGGCAAAACAGGCCAATCAAATAGGGGAAAGGGAACCCTTTTAAAACCTATGGGGAAGGATTGACCAAATCAGAATAAAAGGCGGGACATTTCAAAATACTTAAAAAATGCAAAAAAGAGTGTTTGGTTTAAAAGTTTACCGGGGACTTGCTAGCTCCCCAATCAGAATGGACGACGAGCCCCTTAAAAACCCTTGGGAGAACTATTGCCAATCAGAATAGGAGCGACAAGACCCATTCTAGTCTATGGAAAGTTTAGCCCCAATCAAAATCCACGGCGGGTAATTAAAAATACGTAAAAAGCGAAAAGAGTGTTTGGCTGAGCTAGGGGGGGCTTGGCTACCAGCCAATCAGAGCGCAGCTTTTTTCCCATTTTAGTTTTGGAGAGGGGGGAGCCTGAAATCCGGCGCTAGCGCCGTGCGGCATGAAGTAAAATAAAAAATATTTTTTTTAAATGTAAAACTTATCGATAAAGACCCAAACCTTCTTTACAAAAAAAACAAAAAATCCCGAAAAACCCCTTTGTGCCGAGACCGGTGTACATGGGGAATTGCAATGAGAAATTCCCGGGGAAATACGGGAATTTAAAATTGTTTGCTATTTCATTGGTGGCATAAACCACCCAAATCAAAATGGGAGCGAAAATTTGTCCCTTAATCCTATGGAAAAAAATTCCCAATCTATTCAAAGGCGGGACAGTTCAAAATACAGTAAAATTGCGAAACACTGTTTGGTTGAACGGTGGGGGCTGTCCGTTTTGCCAATCAGAGCACGAGCTTCTTTTCATAGAGTTTAGGGGGAAAAAAAAATTCTGAGGCGTCTGATTGGCTAATTTAAAAGAGGGCCCGTTTTTTTGGACCTAGGGAAGCGAGGACGCTCCTAGGGGTTTTCTAATGCAATCTAAATAAAACGTACATGGGGGAAATCAAATTTAAACTACGAAGTTGACCGGTGTATATAAAAAAAATGTAAAATGGGGGTAACAAAAAAAAAATATTAAATCAATAAAATATGTTTATTTCTTTTTTTCGTTGACCCTTTCTATTGACCTTGGCTAAGAAAATAAAAAATAAACAGATTTTTTGATTTTAAAATTTTTTTTCTTTTCCCCCTTATTATTCTTTTATATACACATGGGACAACTTTTGTATGTTTTTAATTTTATTTTGGGCCAGTAAGTTTAAATTTTGATTGCATTAGAAAACCCTTGGAGCGTCCCCCTCCCATTGGGCCAAATAACGGTCCTCTTTTAAATTTGCCAAACAAGGCGCGCTCAGAATTTCTTTTCCCATAGAACTCTAGAAAAAATAGCTTGGGTTGATTGGTAAACGGCGAGCCCCTCCCTTTAACCAAAAGCTCGTTTCGATTTTTACTTATTTTGAACGTCCCGCCTTTTAAAATGATTGGTCAAAATTTTTTTCCATAGGTTAATGGGAAGTCGTCCATTCTGAATTTTGGGCAATTTCCTCCATAGGTTTTAATGGGACATTGTCTCTCCTATTCTATTGGTGGTTTATGCCCGACCAATGGAATAGCTTAAACAAATTGAATTTTTTGTATTTCCCGGCAATTCTCTCTATTGCAATTTCCCTATGTACGCCCCCGGGCTCGGCGACAAAACGCGTTTTTTCGGGTTTTTTTAAATGCTTCATTTGTAAAGAAGGGGTTTGTCTTTATTATAATGTTTTACATTTAAAAAATAATTTTTTTATTAATATTCATGCCCCACGGTCGAGATTTCAGAGCCCCATCTCTCCATAGACTATAATGGGGGAAATAGCTCCGCTTGATGGCTGGATACTAAACCCACGCTGCTCAGCCAATCACCTCTTTTTAGCATTTTTTACAGACTTTTAACGTCCCGCCGTGGATTTTGATTGGTCTAAACTTTCCATAGGGGTAAATGGGGCTCGTCCTCCATTTGATTGTGAATGCCAATCCCCCGGAGCTTAACCCAAAACTCTTTTCACATTTTTTTCTGTATTTTTTAACTTTCCACCCTGGGTTTGATTGGTCAAATTTCCCCTAGGTTTTTAAAGGTTCACTGGGCTCCTATTCTGATTGGCCGGTTTATGCCGACCAATCAGAAAAGCTTTTGAATTTGAATTTCTTATTTTCCCGGGAATTTCCAATATCCTAATTCTTGAAATTTGGGTATTGGAAAATGATTTTGTTTTTTTGTTTTTTTTTTATTTTTTAGTTTAGCTTTTTTCCCGAGAAATTTGAACGCCTTTATAAAGGCGATTTTTGTTCTCTCCCCACCCACTCGGAAAGATTTCTCGTGTTTTCCCGACGTCCGCTGGAACTGTTTTTTTGGCGCAGTCCCGCAGGGGGCCCAAGTCCCCCATGGGCCCCGTCCCCCACTGTGCCCCACACCACTGGGAGGGCAGGGAAATTTTTCCCACATGGTACGAGCACACCCTCTCGGGACGGCAATCTTAGGCGCAGCGCCGCACCCGCCCTCCCCGACAGCGCCCACACACTGGCGGGGCGCGGGGTACTTTTCCCCCCATGTATGCCCCCTACCCCCGGGCCCCAACATAGGGCAGGCCCCGCGCCTCTCCCGCATGCGCCAACAATTGGGGAGGTGCGGGGACTTTACTAGGATGTATGAGCCGCCCTGGCCCCCCATAAATCAGGGCAGATTCCCGGGAAAACTGGGGAAAGGTGCGCCCCGACCAGGGGAGATTCATACATGTCGCCCCAAGTGTTTTAAAAAATGTTTTAAAAAATTATGTAAGGGACATGGATACGGAAAATATTAGGCCTCTTTACTTTTTCACTCTTTGTTTCATTGCAGTCATTTGGGAAAATCAAAAAAGTTCATTTTTTTGTCATTAATGTACACTCTGAAACCCCATTTTGAAAGAAAAAAAACAGAAATGTAGAAATTTTTTGCAAATTTATTAAACAAGAAAAACTGAAAAAACACATGGTCAAATTTAAACCCGACCCTTTTCTGTGACACCCCAATATTTAACTCACATGCTGCCCCTTTTCCCTTTCTAAATCCCCCTTGAGAGGGTTTTTCTACTTTCCCTTAATTAAGTCCACGTTTTTAAATTGAACTGTTTGGGGACTTGATTAGGAAAGATACACCCCGGTTTGTATATAAAAACCTAACCGCCACATGCATGTCAAGCACATGAGAATCTTGGGGTTTTAAGGAACTGCCCAAGGGAGCAAGAGACAGAAATTTGTGGAAAGCCAATCGGGCCCCAAGGGTTTACAAAAAAAAATTTCTGCAGCCCCCCAAAGTTCCAAAGGTTTTCACAGGGTTTTTAAAATGCTGTGTTTTTTCAGCGCGTTTTTCCCATCAAATTTCGCCTTATGCTTGAATCCCAACCCCAATTACGTAATTCATACCCTTTTAAAAAAGGTTTGGGGTTTACTGGGAGTCTTCAGCCAAATACAAAAACGATAAAAATTGAACGAAAGGGGGGAGAAATGCCCATAAAAAATGTTAGTGGTAAATTACGCGCTGCTGACACTGCATTTAAAGGGGGCCCCGGGGCGTTGCCCCTCCCCCTCCCTGTTTTTTGGGAATTACGCACTGATAAGCGCGGGGTTTCCCGAAAACACACGGTGTTTTTTGGGGTTGCGTACAAAATCCCCACAAAAAACCTTTGCGAACAACTCAAGAGCATAGTGGCCTCCATACCCTTTTAAAGGAAAAATTTTGGGACAACCACAATTTTTTCCTGGATCTTGGCCACCCAGCCAAAAAAGGGCAATCGTTTTTTTTTATATTACTTAAAAGGGTGATGTTACAAAGATAACTAATTGAGTTAAATCAATGTAGAGATGGCACTGAAAGCAAAATTTGTTCATAGTTTTTCCAGTAGAGGCTTTGTAGGGAAAAAGGACGAATGATCCTACAGTAGTACTAACCCCCGAGGAGCACCAAAAGCATCAAAGCACAGAATCAAGAAGACGACCCGGAAAACAAAGATCAAATGGACCTTTCAGTCTGATTATGTATTAATTTTTCCCTTTTAAATTTTTTTGGGGTAGATAAAGCCCGAAACCCGGGATTTTTATTCTGTAAAATTTTTATCATTGAATTTTTCAACCACAACTGCTCAAATTGTTCAAAACATCTATTACTGCGCAAAATTTAAAAATTTAAATAATAATTTCGGGAAATTTTCCCCTACCTTTTTTTTTTTTGTTTACTTTCCCATTAAAAGTTTTTTTGGCAAAAAAAAAAAAAAAAAAAAATACTTAAAAAACCCCAGACACAAGGGGAAAAAAATTTTCAGCTTTAATGGCAAAACAATGAGCTATTTCCAGTAGGAGGAAACATAAGCCCTGGTACTACATGGAAAAAAAGCAACAGGTGCAGCTCACTAAAGAACAATTGCTTCCACACCCATCCACTAGGAGGGCAACTGACTAGTAAAGAACTGTACATTGAATAAGTACCAGTTCATTGACCAGCTGATGAGCTGTAAGTATTGGCTTGTGTTTGTTTTTTTTAAACTTCTCACCTCCTGAACCTTATTTAAAAGGACATTGCCTTTATTTTCCCTTCCCAAAATTAGAAAACAATTCAAGACAATTTTGTGGATTTTTTTTTTTTTCGTTGGGTTTTTTGTTTTACATTAAAAATTTAAAAAAATTCCCTTTTCAAAATTATTTTTCTTTGGAAATTCCATTTTGTGAGCCATGAGAGCCACAATTGTGAAAAGATTGCTTTGTGATCATTCTTTCAGGCCAGTTATGTTTAAAGAGCAAAGCACAAAGGGTAGATGATCCAGCAATGTGCTTTGCTCGTTTGGCTGTCTCCCGTTCGGGACTTGGATCCGTGCAGCTGCGAAGATTGAATGAATTAAGAAAGAAGATCAGCCGCTATTACCCCCAACCAAAAAAAAAGGGTTTTGGGCCCTCTTCTAATCTTGTACACTTCTATGAGTGTTTAAAGTTTTGGAGTTTTATGTTTAAAGAGACTGCCCCTCCAGTACAGAAAAGATTGCTGTATTTTCCTTTCATGTATTGCTTGTGGTCAACAATTATTATGTCACTACCAACTATTTGTAATGAGACTATATAAAGATAACTAGCAGCTGAAGTAAAATGAGATTAGTATGTCCTGCAATGTTTTTACAAATATTCTAAAAAAATTGTTTTCCAGGAATTATGGGTTTACCAAAAATATTCCTCACTGATGGAAGTGACAGTTTAAACCTATACAATATTTAAAGGTTGCCATCATATCCCCTCTTTCATGACCTTCCTTAATTTTTGTAACATGCCTTTGAAACCACATGTTCTATTTTATCAATGTGCTTTGAGGTCTCCAGAAGTGAATAAGATATTAAAGATGTGGTCTCACTACAACTATATACAATGGAATCAGCATATCTTATTCTTTCTTTCCACTATTCACAACTCTAACTACCCTATGTACAGTATCAAAACATTCTGCTTGTTTTCTATAATTCCTGGTTAAAGGATGTAGTGAAGTAGAACCATGAAATGGTAGACTGAACAAGTAATCAGAGAATTAGGAAGAAAATCTAGACCTTTTTGCAGTATCAAAAAGAAAAGAGTGATATAGAAGAATTATTAAGGAATAATTGCCATTACATTTAGCCAGCAGGAGATAATTTGACACTTTAGTTAAGGCAATTTCTAAGTAGCATAATGTGGAGAAACCGCATTTTAAGGGACTGAGAAGAGAGTTAGCAGATGGATACACTTAGCTGATTAAATGAAAGTACACCAAGCATTCCAAGGCTTTAGAGATCTACGGAAGATTAGAGATAGATTTATAGCAGCTCTGATCAGGTCAATGGACACATAATTTTTTAGTAATAGGGTTATTAAGAGAAGAGTAAGATAAAAGAGATAGAGGTTAAAAATAGTATTTTAGATAGGTAACTACTAAAAGGAGAGGCTGGGTAAAAAAAAGGTGATGTTATCACTACAATATGATTGCAAAATCTAAAAGTCACATTACTCTTGACAAGTCCCATCTGTGCCTGTCCTTAATAGAGATGAGCGAGCCGTAAAAAAATCGAGTTCGGGCTGAACTTGGTATTTTGAAGAATTTGGGCCGAATGCCGAACCGAACGTCGACCTGAATGCAGAACCCCATTGAAGTTAATGGGAGATGATGTTCAGGTTAATATTTATACCAACACAGGTGAGGAGAAGCTGCAATTACCTACCATAAGAGTAAAATGGGTACATGGAACAACTTAGTGAAGACAATTTGGTTCTAAGAGTCCAAAAAAAAATCACAGGTTAAAATTAGTGTTGAGCGATTATTATCAACAAAGTTGAAATCGGCACAGTTTTTATCGTGATCAGATTTTTTAGATCATGCGATAATTTAGGTTAAAATCTGTGCATCATCTATTAGGATTGCACCTTTTTCGGCGCTTCCTGTAATTTTGGCGGCCAGCAAATCAGATTACAGAATAGAGCAGGGTGAGATGTGTGTGCAACGTCATGACTGGGATGTGTATGGTTGCGATTGGCTGGAAAAATCACATGACCTCGTTTTACATAGAACAGCATTTCCTGTTCAGCCTCAGTGTCTCTCAGCGTCTCAGAGCAGAAGGACGTGCGCTCTGCTTGTGTCCAAAAGCCAGCGAAATTTTTATATTTCTTCAAGAGAAACTCTACTATTAGCTGTGATCCTTAAAATTAGTTAGATTAGAGTTGGAAGATTTTTATGTTAGGTAGAAAATTTAAAAGGAGCATCTACTGCTTTTAAAATTTCACGGGGGGGGAGGGAGGGGGGGCTCTATAAAGAATACTGGATAAAGTTCCCCAAAAGACTTAGTGTGACATTGCAATAGCTTTTTTTTAAAACGTTTTCTATTAAAATATTTCTGGTTTTTGGGGCAGCCTGAACTTTGGTTAAAATTTTTTTCTAGTAATGAGGTCTCTTTGTTGATGAAAAAGTCCAATTTTATTATCAGTATACTTTCGATGGGGTTTTTCATTTTAATTTTGCCATTCCACTTTTGTTGATATATACCTTGCAATTAAATTGAATTCAGCAATTTTATAGTACCACAGGTGAATTAAAAAGGTGCAAAAAATTTTGTTTTACGAATGCCCAAGCTCTATAAAGAAAAAGGATAAGTTCACCAAGCTTAGTGTAGACATTGCAATAGTTTATTATTAACTTTTTCTTTTGAAAATTTTTCCCTGGTTTTGGGCGCTGAATTTATAGGATAACATCTTTTCTAGTAAGCAGGTTCTTTTTTTGGTGAAAAATTTCCCAATTTTAAATTTTTGCCCATTCCAATTTGTTGAAAATACCCCTTGAAAATTAATTAGAATCCAGCAAGTAGCACAGGCGATAGGTCCCAAAAATACCTTGTAAATGAAAAAAATTTACATAGTGTTTTTTGACTTTGGCGACTACAGCTTTTGTTCTTTGAGGGCACCTTGACTTAATTTTAAATACTGCAATTTTTTAGTCACAAGGTGAATTGATAGGTGCCAAAAAAAAAAATCCCTTTTATTATCCGATACATTACAATAACTTTTTTTTTACTTTTCATACCTTTGTTCATTAGGCCCCTTGCTTTTTAAATATGAATACTGCAATTTTTTAGTCACCACAGGTGAATTGATAGGTGCCAAAAAAAAACCTTTTATTATCCGAATACATCACAGATAGGTTTTTTTTGATTTTGGTGCACTACAGCTTTTTTCTTTGAGGCCCCCCTTGCACTTAAAATATAAATACTGAAAATTTTTTATCCCCACAGGTGAATTGATGGGTGCCAAAAAATCCTTTTATTACCCCGAATAAATTCCCGAAAATTGTTTTTTGCACTTTCCCCAGCCCATTTTTTGATAGACCCACCTTTTGCAGTTAAATTTAAATCCACCCAATTGTGTAGTTACCACAGGTGAATTTGATGGGTGCCATTTAAAAATTTTTTTTTTCCCGAATACATTACAGTACGTTGTTTTTTGATTTTGGTGCATCAGCTTTGATCATTGAGGCCCCTTGATTAAGTGAATACTGAAAAATTTTTTTAGTAATGTAAAATTGATAGTCCCAAAAAAAAACCCTTTTATTACCCGAATACATTACAGATAGTCTTTTTTGCATTTTCCCCAGTCGGGGATTTTTTTTGATAGAGACCTTGAGTTAAATTTGAATCAGCAATTGTGAGTTACCCAGGTGAATTGTTTAGGTCCCAAAAATACCTTTTATTACCCGAAACATTACAGATACGGTTTTTTGACTTTGGTGCATACGCTTTGTTATTGGGCATTTTGCACTTAATGTGAATACTGAAATTTTTTTTAGTCACCACGGTAAATTGATAGGTGCCAAAAAATTACTTTTATTACCCCGAATACATTAAGTACGTGTTTTTTTGCATTTTCCCCAGTCCAGATTTGTTGATAGAGCCCCTTGAGTTAAATTTGAACCCAAAGGCAATTGTGTAGTTACCACAGGTGAATTGAAAGGTGCCAAAAAATTACCTTTTATTACCCCGAATACATTTCAGTACGTTTTTTTCACTTTGGCGCGGGTCGTTTTTTGACTTGATAGATTATTTTGGCAGTTTATTTGAATCCAGCAATTTTGTTTTTTTTTGGGGGTTTTGAGAATAGCTGTGATTTCCCGTCTTTTAATAGAGATTTTTCAAAACTTTCCATCCCTTCTCAAATTTGTATTTTCTGACATGGAGGAATTCAGGTGGTAGCGAGAAAAAGAGGGGGGTAGGACATGGAGGTAGGGGGTTTACGGGGAAAAGGTGCCCCTTTCCCCAGCGCTGGCGAAACCGCATGCGGGATATTGTGAGGACGTCAGGCCTTCATCGCTGGGTCGGGGCCCCTGTGAATCTCGTAACAAAACAGCGCGCCAATCTGCCCTTTCAGCGCTTAATGCAACCTGCATCGCGTCTTACCCCCTCGCCCTCCAAGTCACCGCCACAATGTCTTTATCGCCTCCCCAGCATCGTCCCAACAGAAGAGCCCAAATGTAACTCGTGTACCCCCCACTGTGGAAAATCATTTTGAAGCCCTTTTTGATGACAAAATGCGGTTGGGTAAAGGCATGTTAAAAGTAAAGGGGCCCAAAGAGGATGATTTTCTTGCTCTGACCCCCTTTACTGATGCCTCAGAGCATGAGAAGGAAGCCGGTCAATTGCAAAATCCCGGGCGGTCGGCAACGCCCTTGCAGTCCCCTCTTGCTTGAGCCCCCAGCTCCTGGGGTGCGAAAGTCAGGCGACGAAGTCACCCGTGTTGATGAGATGTACGCATTGGGCCCCCGTGTTCTTTTCAGCAGAATTTGCTTGCGAGTGGTCATCACGGCGAGGGGAAAACGTTGGGGTAGTGTCAGTAGGGTTCCGCCCTTAAAAGGGAGGGGGCGGTCGCGAAGTCCGATGATTGATTCCCCCAGGCCAGGTCAGCGCAAAACTCCGCCCTCGCTTATCGCCGTCAAAAAAGGGCCAGGACCCCCTCAAGCCCGGGCTTTTACCAAAACCTTGATTCACCCAGCGATGTCATATGCCGCCTTTTCCCATAAAGATAAGTAGAGGGAAGATTAGGTGGTTAACCACACCCGCATGTCTAGTCACATGCAGCGAATGCATGAGTTGAAATGGAGGCAAAACTTGGTTAAAAAAGGCCAGACCCGACGTGGGGCCCCCAACCACGTACACCCCCTGATCCCCCTCCCCCGCCATCACCAAGCGTTCTCAGTGCCCATGTCTTTAGAGTCATGATCGGGGGTCAGCCCCCCGTTCAGCCTTCAGCATCGCCCCCAGTAACCAGCAACAAGAGACCCCCTCCTACCCCCTTTTCCCTTTCCCCCGTTTGGACCTGCACGCCGTACAGCGGCCAGTCTAAAAACCGTTCTGTCTTTCAGGTTTGGGGCAGAAGAAAAACTTTAACCCCCCCCCCCCCCAAAAAAAATCCAAAGCCAAAAGAAGAATGTCGGCATTGCCAGGCTTTTGGCCTTGGAAAGTTGCCTTCCGTCTGGGGCACAGATGGGTTTTTGCCAAATCATGGCCCCCCGCCTGCCCCCCTCCCCGATTTCCGACAGGCATTTCTTTGCCAGAAAAGCCCTCCTGCCCTGGCCGCCCCGTGTATCTAAAAATTTCAAGCGCGTTTCTGCATTGTGGCCGGGGAAAAGTCCCCTTGGCCACCAACACATGGACTAGTAAGCCGGCCAAGGCCCCCATATCTTTGGACAGCCGTGGGTGAGCTGGGTGGATGTCCCTGGGGGTGATGGTGGCTCTCCCGGTCGGCGCACGCTCTTATAAAAACCCCAGGGTGGTGCAGGGTTCTTTCCCCCCAAGGTCCTTGGTGGCATCATGCCCAGAGAAACCAGGCCGTGTTTAATTAATCTGTCTTGGAGACCGTCCACCAAAAGGTCAGGGTGTGGCGGCTCCCGAAAAAGACCCAGCGCTGGCTGGGTGCAAAAAACCTTTTTGCCCGGGAAGGGGGGTGTGCGATTAAAGGCGAAAACTGTGGCCCCCCCTTAAAATTCGGTAGGCTGGAGACATCCCTTTCCCGGACAGTCATGAACCCTTTTCGTCCAGAATTTCTAAAGATCTACCCGGGGCTGGATGCCCGCGGGGAAGGCTCGAAGTCTAAATTCGCACTTCCCCCAGTTCGCACCCTGCTTGTCCCCCCTGGCTGCGTTGCAGCGTCAGCCGGCCCCCCGTTCAACCGTCTCATTGTTGACGTGGGAACCGCTGGGGTTCCCCCTCCACATGCTCCAGCGATTTGTGGCAGAAACGCAAAGCCATTAGCAGTCGAAGTGAACTGGCCTGACAAGAGGGTGCAACCTGGGTTTGAGCCACCCAGAGTGGAGGCCGGTGAAAGAGCCTGCACCCTCCCTTGCCCCTTTTTAAGAAGCACCAAAGTGGGGGCAGTGCGGACAAGCCCTTGTCAGTATGAGCATTGTGGGATCTTAGTTCTGGAACGATCGTTGGACACTCTGAAACAAAAGGCCGCCGCGACGGGGGAAAGGGGACCAGATGCGGAAAAGGAGCCTTTCTCTCGTCAAATCCACAAGACCCGACAGTTTCACAATTTCACGGTCTTCATTAGGCAGTGGTTCGGGGTCCAGAGCTAGTGATGGGCGCATCAGCTTCAGGGTGCTCATTCAGGAAGTAGGGCGTGTTTGAAGCGTGCCGGGCAGCGGGGGGGAGGGGGAGGTTTTTCCTAGAACCGAGTTACCGAGTCCCTGCCTGGAAAAAAAAGGGGTTGGCCAAATTTTGGGGGGGAGGAAGATGGGAAGATCAGTTTGTAGGCCCCCCGACCCCGAGGGCTTGGGGAAAACAAGGCTCCATTCTCAATGAGTGTTGGATGCTCCCTTTCCTCCAACATGATCCCCCGCATTAAGGGCATAAAATGAAAAACAGTTACTGGGGGCCCCCCTCCTGGATCCCCCTAAAAAAACAAAACTCAGCATTTCCTTCACCCACCCAAAAAAGAGAGTAAAAAAGAGGAAATGGAGACCTTTTCGATTGATCAATGGAGCATTGTTGGTTGCTTCAGTTCCCCCAAATTTTTCAGGTGAACACATCAGGAGTGCGCGTAGAGTGCCCCAAATAGGGGTAGCGGCGCAGCAGGCAAGGTGGGAGAAGCTAATGGGTGCCCCTGGGAAAAAATTTGTTTTCCCCCTCACCCCAAAGCAGAATGCAGGGGAACATCCCCAAACACAGGATCAGTTAAGTTATGGGGCAGACTATCTGGTCTCAAAACCGATGTTTTTTCATGTGTTCCCGCCAATAGATTTGGGTATCCAAAATGGACGAAAGGCCCGAGCTGGCCCTCACGCATAGAGGTGTTGTCCCGCCCAGAGCCGCGTCATATCTGAGGGAAACCCTTCGCACGCTGGAGGAGTCATTACAGACAAAAAGCATCGGCTTTTTCCCTGATAATGTGGATCGTTTGACTTTCATGATGAATCGGATGGGTCTCTTGTGATGTTGGGCTCCAAATTTCCCCAGGTCACCGATTTGTTCCGGTCTCTTACTTCCTTTTCAAACAGAAATGGGC
>JAODAL010068810.1:0-16648 GCA_025379985.1 Phyllomedusa bahiana
CAAAACCGACCCATAAAATACAGGGAACCTGTCATTTGTGCCAAACAATACTCATAAAAAGCGGAACCCCCACAAAAATGGCTCAAAAGTTTTTTTTTTTCGTTTCCCCCCCCAAGGGAATTTTTTTGGGGGGGTTAACCCAACAACCAGTTTAAGCCGACCCAATACAAACCGGGCACCCAATTTTGCCCCAAAAAAAAATGGGGAAAACTTGTTACCATTTTAAGCCTAGGTGGGAAAAAGCACAGCTACGGTACATTTCCAAAATAAAAATGGATACCAATAAAAACTACATAGCCAGTATAGGGAGTTAATGTCCCCCCTAGGCAAGTATAGGCAGTTTTAATGTCCCCATAGGCATTAAAAGGGAGGTATATTTTCCCCCCAGGTAGGAAAAGGTAGGTAAGTCCCCCATAGGCAGGTATAGGCAGGGAGGGAGTTATATTCCCCCATAGGGATATATTCCCCCCCTGGCAGTATAGGGATGTATTTTTTCCCCCTAAGGGAAATGTCCCCCATAGGCAGGTAGGGCATATTGTCCCATAACAGGGGATATGTCCCCCAGGGCAGGGAAAAGGAGGTATAGGGAGGTAAGGGAGTTTAATGTCTCCCATACCAGGTATATTCTGATAGAGAAATAGGGGGGGGGTTAAAAAAGGGGTAAGTCTCCCAAGGGAGTATATTTTCCCCCTAGGGAGGTAAGGCAGGTATATTCCTAAGGCAATATAGGCATTAAGACAGTAAATTTCCCCAAGGGAGGAAAGGGCAGTTAGAGGGAGTTATATGTCCCCCAAGCAGGGATATTTCCCCCATAGGCCCGGTAAAATTTTCCAAGCAGGTATAGGCATTTTAAAGTCTCCCCCTAGCAGGGATAGTCTGCCATAGGCATTAGAGACAGTTATATTCCCCCATAGCAGGTATGGCAGTTCCCAAAAAATAACAAGTACTCAACTCTCCCCCCCCTGCTCCAGGCGCTCCCTCTTTTTCCCAGCACAGGGAGGTGAGGGCCAGGCCCCCGCAGGGAGCATGAACACACACGTGCCTGTGCCGGGTCTCTTGGGGGGAGCAAGTCTGCTTGCGGGGCCCTTCCGACCCCTTTTTGTGGGGCAGGGCGCTCGCTCTCGCTCCACAATATTTACTTTACTGTATGCGCTCCCAAAACGCAACACGTAAACCCCGTCGGCGCCCGGCTATGGACGTCGACGGGGACTAAATATAACCCAAAAGGAAAGTTTTTTTCAGCTCATTTTTTGTTAAAAACTGGGCTTATACACGGGTAAAAATTTTATTTTAAAAGTCATCTTTCCCCCCAAAACGCAAGCCCCCATATTATGTAGAGGAAAAATCAATAAAGTTAGGGAGGGGGGGGGGAAAAAAAAAGGAAAATCCAAAAAAACCGGGTCCTGAAAGTTAAGATCCATTCTTCCCCAGTAAATCCGCGTTTTGGCACCCAATTATTTGCCCCATCAGAAAAAATTCGCTTCGTGTTTACCGTAATCATCTCAGGCCTTTCTTTATTTATAGCAGCATTATTGCAAATTTTTGGGGAATTCACGGTTTTTTTTGCATCTCAAACCCCTTTTTGGGAAAAAAAAAACGAACGGTTTTATGGGCTGTCATAAAAAACATGAATGCCTTCTATTCATGCGGCTTCTCAAGGTATCCCTTTATGGGGCACAATAAAAATTTTCTTAATATGAAAAATTTCTTCCCCGGCGAAGGAAAATGCTTTCCTCCTTTACAGCAAAAATTGCAAGTGAAAAGATGAAAAAAAAATAAAAAAAGAAAAAAAACAAAACCGGGGCAAATAAATACAACGATCAGCTAACAAGGAATATTTTAGGAAAAGGGCGGGGAAAGTAAATAAACTGACAAAAATTTTATTTTAAACGCTCCGCCACCGCAGCACACGGGCGGCCTCCAGCGCCTCTGAAATTCATCAGAAAGTTGCGCTAGAACTTTTTTTTTGCAAATCTTTGATGAGCAAGAAATCAGAGTCCTTTATAAAAACTTGGCCAAATTTTTCCAGGTATTGTAAAAAACAGTAACTTAAAGCAGAAGTACGATACGGGGTTTTTTGTATGAAAACTGTCCTAGCATGAAGACTGTCCTTGTTGCGCCAAGCAACCAATCGACAGCCCATAGCAACCAATCAGAACTCATATAAACCAATCAGAGCCCCATTAGCAACCAATCAGAGCCCATACGACCAATCAGAGCTCATACCAACCAATCAGAGCTCATGGCAACCAATCATAGCTCATATCTACCAATCAGAGCTCTAGCAAGCCAATCAGAGCTCATAGCACCAATCAAGCTCATAGCCACCATCAGGGCCCCTAGCAACCAATCAGAGCCCATAGCAACCAATCAGAGCTCATAACAACAATCATAGCTACCATAAGCAAACTAATCATAGCCCATAGAAACCAAGCCAGAGCGACCAATCAGAGCTCATAGCAACAATCAGAGCCCATAAGCAACCAATCAGAGTCCCAATAGTGACCAACAGAGCGCATATGCATACCAAACAGACCCATAGCTCAAAAAAGCCATCAATAGCTCATTGCTACCAATCGATAGCCCATAGCAACCAACCAGAGCTCAGCTTTTATTTCATTTACTGCTCTGAAAAGTGAAATCTTAGCTCTGATTTGGTTGCTTGTTGTTCTGATTTAGTTTGGTATAGGCTGCTAATTGTGTTACTAGGCAACAGGGACAGTCTTAATCTTCAGACAGTTTTTGGAAATGAGGAACCAAGGTCTAGAGGGAAACCTATCACATTGTTCCACAATCTCCTCCCTGCTCTAAAACAACGAGGCCCGCAGAATCAGACTAGCGTGTCCTCAGCTCCTCCTGCCCTCTATAACATGGCCTGCAGATCAGATACATGTCCTCAGCTCCTCCTGCTCTATAACATGTGTGCCTCAGATCACATAGCGTGTCCTCAGCTTCCTCCTGCTCTATAACATGGCCCCACATCAGATAGCATGTCTTCCAGCTCCCTCCTGCTTCTATAACATGGGGCCGGCAGAATCAGATAGCATGTCCTCAGCTTAATTTTTTCTTTACCCCTCCAGCGCTATAACATGGGGCCGCAGATCAGATATCATGTCCTCAAGCTCCTCCCTGCTCTATAACATGGGGCCCGCAAGACATATATCAGTCCTCAGCTCCCGCTGCTCTATAACATTGGGGCCCGCAGATCAGATATCATGTCCTCCAAGCTCCTCCTGCTCTATAACATGGCCCGCAGATCAATAGCAAGGTACCTCAGCTCCTCCTGCCTCTATAACATGGGGCCCACAGATTCAGATAGCGTGTCCTCATCCTCCTCCTGCACTATAACTTGGGGGCCACAGATCAGAATAGCATATTCCTCAGCTCACTCCTGCTTATAACATGGAGCCACAGATCAGATAGCATGTCCTTCAGCTCCTCCTGCTATAGTAACATGAGCCACAGATCATATAGCCATGTCATCCAGCTCCTCCTGCCTATAACATGGGGCGCAGATCGATAGCATTCCACAGCTCCTCCCTGCACTATAACTGGGGCCCAACAGATCAGATCGAATGACCTCAGCTCCTCCAGCTCTATAACATGGGGCCCAGCAGATCAGATAGCATGTCCTCACTTCCTCATGCTCTATAACATGGCCTGCAGATCATATAGCATGTCCTCAGCTTCCTCCTGCTCTATAACATGGGGGCCACAGTATCATAAAGCATGTCGCCTCTACACTCCTCCTGCTCTATAACATGGGCCCACAGATCAGATAGTATGTCCTCCGCTCCTCCTGCTCTATAACATGGGGTCTACAGATCAATAGCATGTCCTCCCAGCACTCCGTGACTCTATAACATGGGCCCACAGGATGAGATAGCATGTCCTCTAGCTCCTCCCTTCTCTATAACATGGGGCAGAGCAGATCAGATAGCATGTCTCTGCTCCTCCTGCTCTATAACAAAGGGGCCTCAGATCAGATAGCGTATCCTCAGCTCCTACCTGCTCTATAACATGGGTCCACAGATCATATAGCCTGTCCTCAGATCCTCCTGCTCTATAACATGGGCCCACAGATCAGATAGCAGTCTCAGCTCCTCCTGCTCTAAACAAGTGCCACAGACAGATAGCATTTCCTCACTCCTCCTGCTCTATAACATGGGGCCCGCAGATCAAAAGCATGTCCTCAGCTTCCTCCTGCTCTATAACATGTGGGTCCACAGATCAATAGCATGTCCTCAGCTCCTCCACTCTATAACATGGGGCCACAGATCAGATACATGTCCTCATCTCCACCTGCTCAATAACAGGGGCCTGCAGAGATCAGATATCATGTCCTCAGCGGCCTCCTGCTCTATAACATGAGCCCACAGATCGATTAGCATTACATCAGCTTCCTCCTGCACTATAACATAGGCCCATAGATCAGAAGCAGTCCTCAAGCTCCTCCTGCTCTATAACAATGGGCCCACAGATCAGATGCATGTCCTCAAGCTCCTCCTGCTCTATAACTTGGGGCTGCAGATCAGATAGCATTCCTCAGTACCTCCTGCTCTATAACATGGGCCACAGAATCAATAGCGATGTCCTCAGCTCCTCCTGCTCTATAACTTGGAGCCTCGATCATATAGCATGTCCCTCACTCCTCCATGCTCTATAACATGGGACCTACATATCAGATATGCATGTCCTCCACTCCACCCTGCACTATAACATGGGCCACAATCAGATATCATGTCCTCATTCCTCCTCGCTCTATAACTTGGAGCCGCGAATCGATACATGGTTCCCTTAGCTCCTCCAGCTCTATGAACATGGGGCCTGCAGATCAGATAGCCGTGTCCCTCAGCTCCTACTGCTCTAATAACAAGAAGGCCACAGATCATAAAGCCATGCCTCATCTCCTGCTTGCTCTATAACATGGGGCCCAGCAGATCAGATAACATTGTTCCACAAAGCTCCTCCTGCACTATAACATGGCCCACAGATCAGATAGCATGTTCCTCAGCCCCTTCCTGCTCTATAACTTGGGCCTGCAGATCAGATAACTGTCCTCAACTCCTCCTGCTCTATAACATGTGGCCTGCAATCTAATAGCATGTCTCTCACTCCTCCTTCCTATAACATGGGCTTGTAGATCAGATATCATGTCCTCCACTCCTCCTGCTCTATAAACATGTGGCCACAGATCAGATAGCATGTTCCACACTCCTCCTCTCTATGACATGGGGCCACAGATCAGATAGCATGTCCTCAGCTCCTCCAGCTCTATAACATGGGCCCACAGATCAGATAGCATGTCCTCAGCTACTCCTCGCTCTATAACATGGGCCTCAAAGATCAGATAGCATGTCCTCCAGCTCCTCCTGCTCTATAACAAGGAGCCTGCAGATCAGATAGCATGTCCTCATCACCTCCTGCTCTATAACAGGGCCCAAAGATCAGATAGCATGTCCTCAGCTCCTCTTTGCTCTAATAGCAAGGGCCGGATGCCCAAAGATACAGATAGCATTTCCTCAGCTCCTCCTGCACTATAACATGGGGCGCAGATCAGACATGTAGGTCATGGTCCTCAGCTTCCTCCTGTAGTCATTCTATAACATGGGGCCAGCACCAGATCAGGATAGCAGTCCTCCAGCTACTCTGCACTAAAATCATGGGCCCAAAGATCAGATAGCATGTCCTCAGCTCCGCTTGCTCTACAGCCTGCCGCCGGAGCCCACAGATCAGATAGCATTTCCTCAGCTCCTCCTGCTCTATAACATGGGGCTGCAGATCAGATAGCATGTCCTCATCACCTCCTGCACTATAACATGGGCCCACATATCAATAGCATGTCCACATCTCCTCTTGCTTCTATAATAGCTGGGCCGGAGCCCACAGATTCAGATAGCATTTCCTCAGCTCCTCCTGATCTAAAACATGGGGCTGCAAATCAGATAGCATGTCCCCAGCTCCTCCTGCTCTATAACATGGGGCCCCACATAAATCAGATAGCATTGTCCTCACCCTCCTGCTCTATAACATGTGGGAGATCAAATAGCAAAAGTTCCTCTAGCTCCTCCTGCTCTATAACTTGAGTATAGCATATCAGATAGAATTCCTCTATCTCCCTCCTGCTCTATAACATGGGGACCCACATATCAGATAGCATGTCCTCAGGTCCTTCCTGCTCTATAACATGGGCCTGCAAGTCAGATAGCATGTCCTCCAGCTCCTCCTGCTCTATAACATGGGCTTGCAGATCAGATAGCATGTCCTCAACTTCTCCTGCTCTTTAACATGGGACCTACAGATCAGATAGCAAGACCTCAGCTCCTCCAGCTCTATAACATGGGGCAGATCAGATCGCATGTCCTCCGCTCCTCCTGCTCTATAACATGTAGCCTGCAGATCAATGCATTTCCTCAGCTCTTCCCCTGCTCCTATAACATATGGGGCAGATAGATCAGATAGCATTCCATCACTCCTCCTGCTCTATAACATGGGCCACCGAACAGATAAGCATGTCCTCAACTCCTCCTGCTCTATAACATGGGGCAGATCAGATAGCATGATCAATGTGACAGATTCTCTTTAAATTATCCCAAGAGCTGTGTTAACCTGCTAGTTATTTTCTTCACTGTTGGCTAATTTCCTAATTTCTTGAACTACTAGCTCCTTCGCTAACTTCCTTCCCACCCATGCCACTGCATAGACTCCCATATAGTAACTGTAAAATAATACAGTAAGTGAATAATACTACCGCCATATAGTGACTAGATAATAGAGTAATACTATAAATAAAAAATGTCCCCATACAATAAATAAATAATACCAACACTCTGAGTAATAGAGCAATACAGTGACTGAATGGTCTTGCCATACAATGATACATAGTAATACAGAGTACTGGCATGTAATAATTTAATAGCAGCACCATATAGTGACTGAATAGAACCAACATATCATGACTGAAGAAGACCTCCATATACATATAGAGACTAAATGAGTGAAATAAGTCAATATCACTATCTGTGGTGGTCTAGGATAGAACAGTGGTTAAAGCTAACTTCCTTGCAGGTCTAGGACAGTGGTTGAGGTTAATGTCAAGATCCCTGGTGGTCAAGGGGAGTAAATTAGCTTATTTTCTGTATCTCTGGTGGTCTTAGATTGAGAAGTGTAAAAACAAGTTTCTTTATTGGTCTAGGATAGTGAATAATGTAATGTCAGCACCTCTGGTTGTCCAGGATAGATCACTAATGTCAGCTCCACTGGTGGTCTAGGATAGATCACTAATGTCAGTACCTCCGGTGGTCTCAGATCACTAATGTCAGTACCCCTGGTGGTCTAGGATCACTAATGTCAGTACCTCCGGTGGTCTCAGATCACTAATGTCAGCTCCCCTGGTGGTCTAGGATAGATCACTAATGTCAGTACTCCTGGTGGTCTAGGATAGATCACTAATGTCAGTACCCCTGGTGGTCTAGGATCACTAATGTCAGTACCCCTGGTGGTCTAGGATAGATCACTAATGTCAGTACCAACCGGTGGTTTCCAGATCACGTAATATGTCATGTACCCTGGTGGTCTAGATCACTAGATGACATACCCCTGGTGGTCCTAGGATCACTAATGTCATACCCCTGTGGTGTAGATATATTCACAAATGTCCTACCCCTGGTGGTCCAGGATAGATCACTAATGTCAGTACCCCTGGTGGTCCAGGATAGATCACTAATGTCAGCACCCCTGGCGGTGTAGGATTGATCACTAATGTCAGCACCCCTGGCGGTGTAGGATAGATCACTAATGTCATTATTACTGGTGGTCTAGGATAGATCACTAATGTCAGTACCCTGGTGGTCTAGGATAGATCACTAACGTCAGTACCCCTGGTGGTCCAGGATAGATCACTAATTTCAGTACCTGTGATGGTCTAGGATAGATCACTAACGTCAGTACCACTGGTGGTTTCAGATAGATCACTAATGTCAGTACCCCTGGTGGTCTAGGATCAATAATGTCAGTACCCCTGGTGGTCTAGGATAGATCACTAATGTCAGTACCCCTGGTGGTCTAGTATAGATCACTAATGTCAGTACCCCTTGTGGTCTAGTATCACTAATGTCAGCACCCCTGGTGGTCTAGGATCACTAATGTCAGTACCCCTGGTGGTCTAGGATCAATAATGTCAGTACCCCTGGTGGTCTAGGATAGATCACGAATGTCGAGTACCTCCCCCTGTGTCTAGGATAGATCACTACCGTCAGCATTCCTGGTGGTCTAGGATAGATCACTAATGTCAGTATTCTTGGTGGTTTAGGATAGGTCACTAATGTCAGTACCTCTGGTGGTCTAGCATAGATCACTTATGTCAATACCCCTTGTGGTCTAGGATAGAACACCAGCTTCCTTGGTGGTCTACAAAAGTGACTAAGGTTAATGTAATCATTCTAGTTGGTCTAGGGTAGGCAATGAGGTTTATGTCATCATTCTAGGTGGTCTAGGGTAGGGAATAGGATTATTCATCATTTCTAAGGTGGTCCTAATTAGTTGAATGAGGTTTATATCATCATTCTAGGTGTCTAGGGTAGGGAATGAGGTTTATGTCATCATTCAAGTTGGTCTAGGGTAGTGAATGAGGTTTATATCATCATTCTTTGTGGTCTAGGGTAGGGAATGAGGTTAAAGTCATCATTCTAGGTGTCTAGGATAGGGAATTGTCACGAGCAACGGTAGTGGATCCTCTGGACCACCGTCAGCGCTGGCGTAAGCCCACAGGGAGCGAATCTAAGTAGGTCCTGGTTTTCACCAGAGCCCGCCGCAAAGCCGGGATGGACTTGCTGCTGCGTGAGGCACCCAGCGTCGCAACCCGCTGACAAAAGATTTGCCTGCGGAGGCATCCGAGGTACACCGTGTACAGAATCGTAAAGACAGGCTCGTAGTCGATCAGCAGGAAGTCAGGGCAGGGGCGCAAGAAATGCGTGTCGTAGAAACTAGCAAACGGGTACGGATACACGGTCATCATACAAGACTGCAGGACTTCTTTCTTCATAGCTATTGGCACTAAAGATCCGGCAGTGTAACCAGAAGAGGGCAGGCTTAAAAAGGGGCAGCGACCGGCAAAGCAAATTACCGTGTGCTGGCCCCTTTACAATTTAACACTGCCAGGCGTCCCCTCGGGAGAGAGGCTGCGCAAGGACGTGGTCCGGAAAGTAGCCCGGGGACAGAATGGGAACGGAGCGCGCCCACCGCAAACCCACATACGGTCGCGTCCGGCCCACTCGGTCAGCGGTTCATCAGATGGGCATCCGTGACAGGAATGAGGTTTATGTCATCATTTTAGGTGGTCTAGGATAGGGAATGAGGTTTATGTCATCATTCTAGGTGGTCTAGGGTAGGGAATGAGGTTAATGTCAGCATTCTAGGTGGTCTAGGGTAGGGAATGAGGTTAATGTCATCATTCTAGGTGGGCTAGGGTAGGGAATGAGATTAATGTCAGCATTCTAGGTGATCTAGGGTAGTAAATTAGGTTAAAGTCATCATTCAAGTTTTGTTTCTAAGGGTAGGAAAGAGTGTATAAAGCCCATCATATATTTTTTTTTTGTTTATTTAATCTAGGTGGTCTAGGGTATGGAAGAGGTTTATTGTCATCATTTTATAGTGGTGGGTGAGCTAGTGGAAGAGAAATATTGTTAAAGTCATCATTCTAGGTGGTCTAGGGTAGGGAATGAGATTTATGTCATCATTCTAGGTGGTCAAGGGTAGGGAATGAGGTTAAAGTTATCATTCTAGGTGGTCTAGAGTAGGGAATGAGGTTTATGTCATCATTCTAGGTGGTCTAGGGTAGGGAATCAGGTTAATGTCATCATTCTAGGTGGTCTAGGGTAGGGAATAAGGTTAATGTCCAAATTCCTAGTGATCAAGGTTAGGTAATCGAGGTTAATACAGCTCTAGGTGATCTAGGGTAGTAAATTAGGTTATTGCAGAGGAAAAATGAGGATAAAGTCATCATTCTTCGCGGGAAGTCTCCATAAAGAGTTTGTACGGTACAAGAACCCATGTCCATAAACTGTGTTAATTTAGGGGACGTTACTGTTGAGGATTCTCACTTCGTGTTGCCATATAACAAAGTAGCGGTCTCCTATCTGGGGACCTTTTCCTGTTCAATATTACACAACCAATACATTATTGTGAATGGACACTATGTAATACTTGATTTCCCCTCTTGGGGCACTGCAGGGAAATTAAACTCATCACTTGAGGTCCCAATATGGGAGGACACAAAGTGATCAATTTATTATCAAGTGGGGATCTCCAAGGGGTAGAAAAGCCTAAAGTCCCCTGTGTCTCATTATAAGAAACATGTATAACTAGCACATGATAGGCAGGGGGCCCTGCTCACACAGAGGCCCACAAGCTTCATAATTACTCAGTGACTACACTACAAACACAAATTCACTGGAAATGGACCACCAAAATAAAGCTTAACTTGTACTATTAATTTTCTTGAAGAAAAAAAAAATTACAAAATATAACGTCATACATAAAACTATAAAAATCAGACTTAGAAAAGTGTCAGGTAGCGTCCTTACCGTTATGTAGCTCAAGTATTGGTACTGCAATCAGGTGTACATAGATTAAACAAAGGTGCATTAATCGCTATGGTTCCATATAGATGCACAAGTCTGCAGAGAAAAGTTATTGTTATCCCTTTGATGTCCCTATACTAAATCCTTCCTATATAAGCAGGCCATTCACCCCTATAAGGGTGGCCCCACACCGAAACCTACACCTGGGTGATCCCTTCAATTGCCCTGTCATATACCAAAGGTTCTAGTGTGGGAACTTCTTATGTAAGCTGGGCAATCACCCCTAAAAGAACGACCCTATACCAGAACCTACACCTGGGTAAAATCTACAATGGCTCTGTCACCCCCCAAAGATCTACTGTGGGGACTTCTTATAAAAGCAGGCAATCCCCCATACAAAGGTGGCCCCACATCGCACCCTACATATGGGCAATCACTACAATCGCCCTGTCACCTCCCAAAGGTTCCCTTTTGGGGCATGCCTATATAAGCAGGGCAATAACCCCTATAAGGGCAACCCTATTCCAGAACCTACACCTGGGCAATCCCTACATTGGCAATGTCACCTCCCAAGGGTACTAGTGATGGGTCTTTCTATATAAGCAGGTTATCACCTCTATATGCGCGGCCCCACACCGCAACCTAAACCTGGGCGACTCCTACCATGGCCCTGTCACTTCCCAAAGGTTTTATTTTGGGGCTTGCCTACATAAGCAGGACAATTGCTCCTATAAGGGCAGACCAATAACACTACTTACATATGGGCAATGCCTACATTTCTCTGTCACTTCCCAAAGGTTCCCTTTTGGGGCCTGCCTATATAAGCAGGACAATCACTCTTATAAGAACAGCCCCAAATTGTACCCTACACATGAGCAATCCCCGCAATGGCCCTGTCACCTCCCAAAGGTTCCAGTGTGGGGCCAACCTATATAAGAAGGGTGATCACCCCTATGAGCGCCGCCCCACACTGCAACTTAAACCCGGGTGACTTCTACAATGGTCATGTCACCTCCTAAAGGTTCCAGTGTGGGGCCTTCATATGTTAGCTGGGCAATCACCCCAATAGTGACCATGCAAATTTCGCAGCTCCACACTAACGGTGGGAAGAGAATCAGCCGGGATCTCCAGCAAGAAGGCAGAAATTACCATCCCTGCCTTCTGGATTATAATAGTCAAAGCTCAAATTTGTGTGTAATATAGAAAGCAGGGGGGCTTTTGGCTTTTCCCTTTTCCGACCCTGCGGTCACTTGACAGTTGGGACTCTGCTGGGGGTTGGATTCCCCTGTAACTGGGGCTAATATATCATCTAAGTAAAAAAAAATTGTTTTATAAAAAAAAAGGCTTCTAAGGGTTCTTTTTCTGATCTTATTGGATACAATATTTTAAAAAAAAAAAAATAAAAAAAAAAACAAAAATTAAACATGAATTAAAAAACATTAACATCCCAAACTGCTACATATAGCCCCGCCCCCAAGGACCTCAAAACTTTATTTCACCTTTTAGAAAATGTTTTTGTGAGGAAAAAGGTTTACAATTTTAAAAAATTAAAAAAAAATATTAAAAGTGGGAAATAAAATACCCTTTTTTAAAATAAATTTTTTTTCTGTTTCTTTTTTTAAATTTAAAAAAAAAATGTAGTTTTAAAAATACATACAAATAAATTCCAAAAGATTGATAATAGACAGATAGACAGATTTAAAAGAAAAGATAGATAGATAGATGATAGATAGAAAAAGAAAAGATAGATAATAGATTTGTTTGCAAAAAAGGGGAAAAAATTTAAAGGACTGTAGGGAAATTTACAATGAAAACCCTTTTCCTTTTTTAAAAGTGTTTATTGTATAAAAAGAGGGGGCCCCAAAAAACCCCATAAAAAAAAAGTATCCAAAGCGAAAAGGGGTTGGTTTTTTCTATGTTTTTTATAGGATGTGTCTCCCCCTTTTATACTTAAAAAAACCCTTAAAAGGAAGGTTTTTCATTTCCAAATTTTTCCCAAAATAGCCGGGCCGCAGTTCCATAAATTTTTTTTTCCCTGTTGCATTTTTACTTACCATTGTCTTGGTTTAACAAAAGCGGGGTTTGTAGGGCCAAAAACTGCCGGGAACCCAAAAGGGGCCCCATAAGGAAAAAATTAAAATTTCTTTTGGAAATTTGCCTCGGGTCACGCAAGCTCCCAGGGTCCGCAATTATCTAAAAAAACAACAATATTAAATTATTAAAATACTTCACTATTGGGCCTGTTTTTTTATTTCTTTTTTTTACCCTATATATTCTAGATAGATAGATAGATATGGGACAGATATGAGATAGATAGATAGATAGCTAGATATGGGTTTGATAGTGAAGATAGAAGATGACAGATAGAAAATAATAATAGATAGATTGGGTAATAGATAGTAATAGAAGACAATAGGATTTAAAAATAGAATGGATAGAAGTAATAGAAAATGATAGTATGAGATGATGATATGGGATAAAGAAGATTAAAGATAGATAGATAGATTGGGTAGAAGTAGATATGATATAGATAGATAAATAAGGGATAGAAAAGGGATAAATAGATAGTTTGATAGAATGAGATAATAGATATGGACAGTAGATAGATAGATAGATAGATAGATAGTAGATAGATAGATAGATATGGGATAGATAGATATAGATAATAGATAGATAGATAGAAGATAGGGTAGTATGAGATAGATAGATAGATATGGGATAGTAGATAATGATAGAAAATAATAATGATATGAGATAGAAAAATAGATATGAATAGATGAAATAAATAGATAAAGATAAGGGGTAATATGAGATAATTTTGAATAGATTGAGATAGATAGAATTTGAAAAGTAGATAGTATGAGATAGAAGATAGATAGATAGATAGAGATAGAAAGATATGGGATAGATATGAGATAGATAGATAGATAGATAGATAGTAATATGGGATAGATATGAGATAGACAGATGATAGATATGGGTAGATAGTAATAATAAAATGATATGAGATAGATAGATAATTAGATAAATGAGTAGATTGAGATAGATTGGATAGATAGAGATAGTATGAGTAGATATGAGATAGATAGATAGTAATTTTGATATGAGATAGATGATAGATAGATATGAGATAGATAGATTGGGGTAATATGAGATAGATAGTGTAGTAGATATAGTAGAAGATAGAGACAGATAGTAATAGATGACAGATAGATAATAGAAATAAGATATGGGATAGATATGAGATAGTAGATAGATAGATAGATAGTATGGGATAGATATGGAGATGATGATAGATAGGGATAGTAATGTAGATAATAGAATTTAGATAGTTTGAAAGATATGAGATAGATAGATAGAAGATAGATAAAAAGATATGGGGAAGATATAGTAGATAGAATAGATAATAATTATGAGATAGAAATAAAGATAGATAGATAGAATGAGATAGATGATATGGGTTGATATGAGATAGATAGATGATAGATAGATGATAGTAGAAAATAGTAGATAATATGGGGTAGTTTTGGATAGGGGCAGATAGATAAATATGGGATAAATAGATAGATAGATAGATAGATAGAAAAGATAGATAATAGATAGATAGATATGAGAAGTATGAGATAGTATGAGATAGATAGGATAGATATGAGATAGGGTAGTAGATAGATAGATAATATGGATTAAAAAGATAGATGATAGATAGATAAAAGATAGATAGTATGAGATAGATAGATAGGGGGTGATATGAGATAGTGATAGATAGATAGATAGACGATAGATAGAACAGATAATATTTGGGTAGATGAATAGAAGATAGATAGATAGTAGATAGATATGGATAGATATGGATGGGTAGATAGATAGTTGAATAGATAAAAATATGGTAGATAGATAGATAGATAGTATGAATTTGATAGATAGAGACAGATAGTAGCTAGATAATAGATAGAAGATAGATTTTGGGTGAAATGAAAGTAGAAGATAGATAGATAGAAGATAATAGATAGGGATAGAATGAGATAGATAGTAGTATGGGATGATAGATAGATAGATAGATAGATATGAGATAGATGATAGTATGAGATAGATAGAAGTAGATAGATAGATAATATGGGTATATAGAGATAGATTGAGATAGATAGATAGAAATAATAGTGATAGATATAGTAGTAATAGATAATAGAAAATAGATGAAAGGGAAGATTGAGATAGACAGATAGATAGATATGGGTAGATAGATAATAGATAGATATGAATAATAATAAAATGGATAGATAGATAGATAGATAAAAAAAAATGATAGATAGGGGTAGATAGAAATAGAGATAGATATGAGATAGAAATGAGATTGATATGGATAGATATGAATAGATTGAGATGTATGAGATAGATAGTATGGATAGATAGATAGATAGTAGTTAGTATGAATAGATAGTAATATGAATAGATAATATGGGATAATATGAGTAGATAGAAGATAGTAGATAGATAGATATGAGATGATGATAGATAAAAGTATGGGATAGATAGTAGATAGATATAATATATAGATAGATAGATGATAATATGGGGATAGATATGAGTTAATTAAAAAATTTATTTAGATAGATAGATATGAGTAGATATAGACATAATATGAATGAAATGATGATAGATAGTAGATAGATAGATAATATGGGAAAAGATATGAGATAGATAGATGATAGATAGATAGTAGTAGATAGATAGATAGTATGGGGATAGATATAGATAGATAGATAGATAATAGATAGATATGGGATAGATAGGGCGATAGATAGATATGGAAAAAGAAGATAGATAGATAATAGATATGGAAGGGGATAATAGATAGTGTGATAATGATTGGGTAGTAGGTGATATGGGGCTATAGAGATGATAATAGTTGAGATAGATAGTAGATACATGTATGAGTATATAGTAGATAGAAGATAGATAGATAGTAGATAGATATGGGTAGATTGGATAGATAGATATGGGATAGATAGATGATGTAGATAGATAAAAGTAGACAGATAGATAGATTTTAGGGTGAAGATAGATTGAGAAAAATAGTATAGTATGAGTTATAGATAGATAGAGAAGTAGATATGGGATAGATATGAATAGAAGATTGGGGTAGGAAAAAAAATGTAGAAGATAGATAGATTTAGATAGATATGGATAGTAAACATAGAAAAATAGATGAAAAAGATAGATATGAAAGATAGTATGGGAAAGATAGATATGGGAGATATGGATAGATAGATATGGGATAGTAGAGAAGATAGATAGATAGATAGATAGATAGATAGATATGAGATAGATAGATAGATAAAATAGATAATAGAAACAGATATATAACAGATACATGTAAATATAAAATAAATTAACATAAGTAGATAAATATTAGATAGAAAAAGACATTATAACTTTCAAATTCTCAAAACCTGTCTGCTCCGGAAGGAGGGTAAAGAGGGAACTGGTTAATGGCAATTGGATGCATTGTGCTGTGGCACAACATGACTATATGGGTTCTCCCTATCCTCAGTGTGATTTAGCCTAAAATCGGCCCTGGATCTATGTATACCTGATTGCAGGACCTACGGTAGGGGCGCTTTGATTTTGTTTTAATCTGATTTTTTTTTTTACTGTTTTTTTGTATGACCTGTTTTTTTTTCTTAATGAATAGTAAAAATTCTGTTTTATTTTGATGTTCCATTTCCAGTGAATTTTTGTTATTTATTTTGGACTAAGTTTTTTTGTTTTTTTTGGCCTTGGTGAGGTCCTCTTCTCACTCCCATTTAGTGTTACACTTCCAACACAGCAAATACTGACTTGTGATGTGATTATAAAGTTTTTAGAATTTCTACTTTGAACCCTTGCGTTACCCTTGTTGCTCGCTGATAACTAACGCCATATATATATATATATCTACTACAGGTGTTATGCCAGGGTTTCAGGGATGAAATTGCAGAATTTTAAAAAAAAAAAGCGTCAAAAAATGTTTCTAAACAGAGTAAGATGAGGTAGAGTGTTCTTGTGCATGATATATGCATTTTTAGTAT
>JAODAL010068811.1:0-16647 GCA_025379985.1 Phyllomedusa bahiana
TTTTTCTCCACAAAGCCCCCTGCCCCCATAGTGACACGAAGGGCCGTATTTGCCCCCTTCTTTTGACTTTCTGTTATGTTTTGTTTCGCAAGTCTCTCGGGACCAAAAGGGATTGTTTTCCCTCCCCTTGGATATTTCACTTAAAGAAAGGAAATGGCCAGTATAGGGTTATGGGGTTTCCCACCAACCTCCAACTGTGTCCTTGAAAAAATCCTCAGCAAAATCACAAATAAAGACTTTGTTCTAGTTCCAAGTTGCCAAGTACAATAGGGAAACATTTGTTAAAGCACTGCTGTCCCCACCTGATTAATTCCCTAGACTTCCAGTCAAGCACAGGGTTGTGTCTTTGAAGCCAAGACAATCCAAAAACTATATCAGCGGGTAATCCCTTCATAATAAATAGAATACATTTCTCGCTATACATTGACCCTACCAACATCTCAAGCTCAGGAGTACAATGTAGGATAGTGCCCTAATCCAATGTGGTAGAATCAATAGCCACAACCTGCAAGCAATCGGATAGAGGCCTCCAGGTTAGACCCAAAAAAAACTTTCCCCAGACTCCAAATAGGTAGTTTAAAAGCAAAAACTTTCTTTGAAAATTACAGGAAATACCTGTTCGCCTAGGTGACCTTCTTGCAAGTTACCTAGGCGCTGGAGTTTTCTGGCCTGGTCTTATTTTTGAGGCACTGACGGATGAAATGGCCATCCCTCCCACAGTAGCAGCACAGTACCTGGATGCAACAGGAAGTCCAATGGTCGCTGTCCACAGCGGCAGAAGAAGTCCGAACTTGCAGGGGCTCCTCCGGGAGTATCTCAGGGATGGCAGACACCAGGGCAGCAGTAGACAGGCCCAAACGGTTTTTCCCAAAAGCATTGTCTACCCGAAAAAAGCCAGACCCAAACGCTTCATCAAAATTTTACCGGGGGTGGGAAAGCAATCAACAGGTCCTTTACATGGTCAGCTAATCATAACTTAAACTGGCACTTAAGAGCTGGGTCATTCCACCCAGACAGACAACACCAGCGACGAAATTCGGCGGAATAATCTTCCACTGTCTTCTTACCCTGCCTCAAGGTGGTCAGTTGAGTCTTGGCCACAGCTTCCCTATCAGAGCCATCAAAGAGTAAGCCCAAGAAGTCCAAAAAACCTGTCCACCAAAGAAAGTTCTGTCGAGTCATGAGGTAATGAGAATGCGCACTCCTGGGGTGGACCCTGGAGAAAGGAAATAACAATTCCCGCTTTCTCCCTCATTACCCTAAGTACATGGCCGGAGCCTAAAATACAAACAACATCCCTCCTTGGAAGTTCCAAAGGCCTTTCTGTCACCCAAGAAAACCCGTCTGGTAAAAATACATTGGGGGTTCACGGAGTTTTTAAAAGTGATGCAGGAACACTCTGACTCTGGTCTGCCCGCTGCTTTACCCCTTTTGCGCGATCCGGGGCTAGCTGCCCTGGGGTTTTATGGTGGAAGGGGGGCAGTTTGGGCTGTCTGTGATAATGTCAAGTCAAGGGGGGTACAGGACCCTAATGGAACCCACCCACTTCCCTGCCCACTTGATTTGGGGGCCCCATGTGGCAGATCCTAATTGGGCGTCGTCCCTACGCTACTAAAGTGCTTGGGCCGTCAGGTGGTTGGGGAAAAAGTCAGTCTGTCTTTTTCAAAAAAAAACGGAACGGGGGGTAAAACTTAGGCCACAAATCAAAAGACAAATTTGGGGAAAAACCCTTAAAAAAAACGTCGGGGTCGGAAACACTGGAGTGAGGTACAAAGTCAGGAAACTAGCCAAGGTCAGAAAAACAAGCAGACGTCAGGTATACAAAATAGCAGAAGTAACAAATGCTGGTGAAGTATGGGCAAGCCAGAAACTATCACTTCTCCCACCACCTAAAGCTAAATATGGAGAAAACTGAATTTAAAACATTTTTTCCACCCCCACTCTATCCCCCCCATGATTCTCTAAAACAGTCAAAGGTCCACACTTTCCCGGCCCCGCAAGTTTCCCCTGCCTTGGGGTTTAACCCCCTTTATTTCCCCTCCGTCCCTTTAAACCCCTAAATCCAAGCCCTCACCTCTTTATTTCCGCTTCCACCTGAAAAAATATCTCCCATATTGCTCAAACCCTTTAAATTCGATACAAAAAAAGGGTGGTCCTTTCCCTTGTGATCTCCCGCCTAGACTACTGCAACATCCTTTTCTGTGGCCTCCCGTCTAGCACTCTTGCTCCCCTTTAAACCATCCTCATCTCCACTGCCTGTTTTATTCAAATCTCTACTTGCAACTCCTCTGCCTCTACCCTCTACCAATCCCATCACTGGCTACCCATTGCCCAGTGAATCCAGTTCAAGTTACTAACCATGACCTATAATAATAATAATAATAATAATAAGAGCAGTATACAGCTATCCTTAAAAGTTTTTTTTTGTTTACTTCCAGGTACACAGTAGCGCCAGTAATCTTGCTTACTTGCAGCTGAATACAGGATTTCTCACTGCTGCCCCTGGGTCATGTGACCTGCACTCTGAGTTGCTGAAACGCACAGCATGGTTGTGTGACCTGAAAGTGAATCTCTCTATGCATTTCTATGGGAGGTTCAAAGTCAGTCTCATAAGAATGCATAGAGAAATAGACCTCCTTTCAGCATTAAAAGCACAGTGTCTATCAGCCGATCAGAGAGCAGCTCATGTGACCTAACACAGAATATTGTATCAGCCAAAAATCTCATATCCAGCAGCAGTTAAGCAAAGTTACCAGCACGACAGTATACTTCAAAGCTATTTCTATTGAACTAAGGCAAAAAAAATCTTGGAGTTCTCCTTTAACAACTTTGTGAAGCTAAGATCCCTCCTTCTTCCATTCAGGTTCGGACTGGCCCACAGAGGAATAGGGGAAACACCCGGTGGGCCCCTGAGCATGGTAGACCTGGAGTTGTTTTTTTTAACTGTGTATACATACCCAGGAGAGGCAAAAAAGCAGAGGAAGAGAGACAAAAAGCAAGAGGTAGAGTATAGGAGGCATTTACAGTAGCTGTAGGGTAGCCCTAATATAAACTCTACCAGTGGGCCCCTAAAAGACTGCACCGGTGGGCCCCTAAATGACTCAACTGGTGGGCCGCCAGAGTCAACTCCACCTCTACACGCCAGTCCGCCTCCATTATGTAACTGTCAGTTTATTATATTACTGCTACCACCACTAGAGTGTCATATTGCTGCTCCAGGTACCTATAATACAAGTACCGCCATGTTGTAGTAAAAAAATGCCACACAGATAATGTACTAATATTAATAGCCCCAATAGCGAGTGTCCATAAAAATATTGCCATATGCATAGTGCCCCTAATAACAATGCCACATCTGTGGGTGGTGGAGGTCCTCTAGGTCGATTGGGTGGCATCTACTCATTTTACCCTCCCTATCAAAAATCTTAGAGGTCAAGCTTGTAATCTGGTTCTAGACTATAGATGTTATAAGGTTTGACCACCAGACATTGAAGTGGGAACCGATACCCCCAAAAAAACGTAAAACAGAACGAGGAGATGGCAATACGATGAATGGCTATTTTTTTAAATCTATATGAGGATGTGGTTGGTATGACTTTGGCGCCCGGGCTTTCTCTACAAAGAGGAACCAAATAGACGTCTGCGTTTTTGAGTTGCACTCATTATATCTTTGTGCCTTTAAGTTCTCCTTTCATTTCCTTCTTCTATTTCTGTCTGATGGCTTCTGATTATCTATAGAGTTCTTCTCTTGGAGAGAGATATCCAACCACTATCCAGTCTGGGAAGCTGCCTTGTTCCTGACTGATGGGGGGTAATTACCAGTTAGGACCTCCAATATGTTACACATGGGATGAAAATAATATCTTCCATCATCCTTCTTCTGTATGTGCTTGGGTTGTACTCTGGGGAGCAGTCAGGAACGGGATCAATTATATTTCTATCATTTTGGGAGCTTTTTCAGTACTTTCAGTCACAGAACTTGCTTGAATCTGTCACCAGGGGAGTGCACTACATGCAGATTTACTCAACTGAAAGGAAGCTCTGTGTGAGGACCCCTCTAAAGATATGTTATGAAATGATGGTGGATGTTAGCTTTAATATGAGGACAGAACATTTTTTGTAGATCTTAGTAGGGGTGTCCTGAGTTTTACTAAAGATCCCCATGATTTCTGTATGTTCCTGGCTGTCTGCTTTAAGGGGATCAGCAAAGATACAACTATACACCCTTTTTTTATTCAATACGCTATAGCCAATGCAATTAGGGAAAAAGTGCACCTTTAAAGAGGGGGAAAAGGGGCAACAGGTTAACTATAAAAGAATCTCCAGGTCTCCAAGGAAACACTGCCCTCAAGAGTTAAAGGGGTTCTATCATTTCATCATTTGGCAGCCGTTTATACTGGTGGCTAAAGAGAGCTTACGAAATGGAGGGACGTGTTTCTCCTCCCTGCAGGGAGTATCTTCTCTCTGCAGACACGCCCAAATTTTGGGGCTGTGAGGATTCTTTCCCGTGTGAGCTGGGGAAGGGAGGGTTCAGCTTTTGGGAGACAAGGAAATCTTTGGAACTCCATAGGTAATCGCATTCCCATCTTCTTCATACTTTGAACTATAATGAGCATTTACATTCGGACTCCGGGAAAGAGGGGTGATTTTTTTTTCTCTCTCTCACCCCCCGTGGTATATTCTGCAATTATTAACCTCTGAACTCTACAGAAAAAAACTATAATTATCTTTTTTGTGTTTACATGGGCCCTGCCAAGATCTCTCTCTCTGCTCAGGACCATTGATCGTTGTCGGGAAAAGCAGCAAACCCGACCGCACCGTCGCTGATTGCTGTCATTAAGCAGCAAACCCGCACCGCACACGCGACGAATGCTGTCAGAATGGAGCAAATACCGTAAAAGTCGACTGATTGTGCAGTGAACGCAGCAAACCACGCAACGTCACTTTTTGCTGGAGTGAACCGCAAATCCGTCCCGCCACGTGAATGCATTTATTTCTCTCTACTCTCTTCACACATTACCTGCGCGCCCCGTGCCAGCTACCCCATTTCACGCGCTTCCCAATATGCCGGGGCGGCACCGGGGCGGAATCATCTCCATGCAACATATCCCCTGCTCCCTCCCTTACAAAAAGCCTCCCCCTGCTACCCCCTCTGACGCGTTTTCCCCCGAATACACCGGTGGCAGCACCGGGCGAACCCCACCGGAGCTCTCTCTCACTTCCAAAAAATTAAACAAAGGGCCCATTCTCAAAAAACCATAGCATTTTGTTATGGAAACCCAAAGGATCAAAATTTTTAATTTTTCATCTCCACCGGGTTGAACTAAAACTTTAAAAGGAGAAAACCCTTTTAAGTGGGCCCCAATAGAGAAAGTTATTTTTTATTTTATTCCTGTGTGCCTTTATTGGAGGAGATTCTGAAGACTGTTGTTCTATTTCATGGAAAGTATTGTTACTTTAGTGTTACGAAAACTGTGAAGTTCTGGCAATTTGTTAAAGGGGTTGTCCAATTTCAGCCATTGATAACATATCGCTAGAAAATGCCATCAATGTCTGATAGATGCAGGTTCCACCTCTGGGACCTGCACTTCTCTCTGGAATGAGCTGTCAGCACTGTTGAAAAATTGTATGTTGCCATCTCAGCCAGGATTCTGTACAGTGCCTGAGGTGTTAAGCACCTGGGCAAATCCCTGGCTTGAGCGGGGTATTTAAACATCTTCATGGGATGCATTCACTGCCTGTGATTGCTTTTGTATCCTGGCTGTTGTGATTTTTCAGAATGCTATTTAAATTTTTCTGGTTCTGGAATTTGACTTGTGTCTCAGTAACTCTCCTGTCTTCTGATTCGATACTGGGTGATCTCCTGGTTTGACCTTGGCCCCCCTGACATTGCTCTATTTGTTTTCCGTTGTGTATGCACCTTTTTTTGTCTCGTTTTTGCTCTGTCTTCACCAAAGGTTTTTCAGGATAAGGGTTTTAAGGGGGGGTCCCCTTTTCTGCTTAGGCAGGGTAAGCCAGGGAAAGATTGGGACTTCCCTGACCCAAGCCCTGAAATCTCTCTGTTATTAATGAACAAGTAGTTGAGAATGTCCCATTATAATGGGAGTTCTATGTACAGCTGAATAGAGCACAATCAATATGAGAGTCCAGACCACCTTTCCGTTTGAAAAGTAGAATTTTCAGGGCCTGTATTCAAGACAGGTGGAGGCCCTAAAAGTGGGAACTGGAACTATCTGACATAGCGAGATGCTACCAATGTCTGCAATGGGTCAATTGCTTTAAGAGTATGTTCACACGGCTTTATTTTGGAGCGCCTTTCGCCGCGTATTTCGCCATATCCTTAATACGCGGGAAATACCCCCCAAAATTTAGGTCCTCCCTAGCTCTAAAAGAATATGGTTACGCTTCTCCCCCGCGCGTATTGTATGCGCGGGAAGATAAGTGACATGTCAATTACTTGCGGCGATTACGCGCCATGAGTAATGCAGTTGGGGGGGGCCAGGGGGGCTCCCCGGCCCCCCCGCCCCTGGGGTATGCGCTGATCAGTGCGGCTCCCAAAACACACGATATTTGGGGCACGTACGCAGGGCCCGCAGTACAACGGTGAAATAAAAAAAATTCCAACCCCCTAAAAACCCCAGGCAAAGGTGGGAGCAGGGACCCGGGGGAACCCCCTTTGCTCACAGAAAATGCTGATGTAAGGCTTCACTGTTTATGGGGAAGTTTCATGCCGCTAAAAAAGGGGGTTTTCCCGACCTGTTTTTTAAAAAAACGAAGTATGTGAAGAAGCTGAAAAAAAAGTTAGAGAATTCCTAGACTTTGTGATGAGAGGTCACTGATACAATAGTATTTGCAAAGCATGTCAGAATTCCGGCTGGGGGCCCAAAAAAAATTTTGAGGGGCGTGGTTTCGAAAATTTACTGTAGATAGTGCCTAACCCCTAGAGTGTACTTTGGATACAAGACAGTGAGGAGCAAGTGAGCTTCATGAACCTTGCATCTGTACCCTCTGGACATCACGATGACTATACAGTGGGGGAACCTCTTGACATTACTGGGTCCAACGAAAAACAGGCAAATGTCAGCTGCAACTTGCACCCTGGTTCAAGACCAGTTATAACAAGACACTGTCTGTGCCAAGCAGTGGTTAACTCTGCCTGGCTTTGATACCCATTGCTATGACTGCCTGAGTAACAGAAAACCACCGCCTATGACTAAGCTGGTAAAAGTACCATATGACATGTATGACTTATTTTACTCATAAATCAGAACAAAAGAGTCAGTGATCGGCGTGATGCTGAGATCGGACATAGCTGTTATTAACTATTTATAAGGAACAAACTTAAATGAACTTTATTTTTTAGAAAAATATGTTTTGCAAAAATGCTGTTTTTTAAAAAAAAAAATAAATAAATAAATAAAAATAACTCGATGCCATCAAACAGTACTAAGTGGCTTATGGTCCTAGGCTTTGACTGACCCACAGGGGGGAAAAGGGAAACCCCCCGGTGGGTGCCTACATGGGAGACCTGGAGTTTTCTTTTTTATCTGCACATAATACAGGAGAAAAACTGAGAGAAAGAAGCAAAAAGCAAGAGGCAGAGTAAAGAGGGATGAACAGTAGCCCCCAGAATCATCTCCACTGGTGGGCCCCATAACCATCTCCACTGGTGGGCCCATGATACCTCAGTCTGACACTGTATGGTCCTATCACCAAAGTTAAACCGTCCATGAAACCTTTCACTACCCAAAAGTCCAAAAAAATTCTAAACGTAAAGTAGACCCGACCCCTTTTTGTAGTCAAAGCCCTTTAAAAATTTAAAAACTAATGGGGTATAATCAGAAAAGTGTCTTTCGCTTTTAAACCTTTTCCACTTTTCCCAAAAATGCTTTAAATTTTTCCTTTTTCCAAACCCGCTGAACTAGTGGGCTAACCCCGGGACGTTTTAACCCCTACTCTGTGGTCCCTCATCATCTAGATCCCAACTAAGGCTTGGTTCACATCTGCATCGGAGGTTCCATTTGGAAACTATGTCGAAGACTTAGAAATGGACGCCTAAGAATCCATTTGACAATGGACTCCAACGGTGCCCGACATACCTTACTGATTACATTGGGTTCCGTCGGGTTTTCTCCCTATTGTCCATTGTTTAGACAGATTCCCAACCGAACATACAATGGAACCTCCAACTCGCATGTCCTTAAAGTCTAACCATTCTTTTTTTAAAGTTTATTTTGAGTAAAAACAAAGAATTAATTTCAAGCAAAACAGTAACTATGTTTTGAACTTGTGATTTTCAGGATCCATATCTCACCATCCATTATAGCTTTGAACTGAACTAACCAATTTTATAGACAATCATCTTAGCTATTTTATACATAAATTTGACTTGTAACTATTTAGCATCTGCTTAATTCTGCAGATACTTATTATGTAACTGCATGGTTACTGTTTTACTCCTAAAAACCTGAAGTTCAAGTTTTTTTATTTTGTTAGCATTTTGAAAATCCACCTTTTTTCTTTTAATACTGCCCGAATTTTCTGGTCGGATAAATCAAGTATGTCTCGACGGAAACTGTCCCCGGGCTCTTCTACATGTTCCCAATGTTTGGGGTAGACTGGACTTGGGACGAATAAGCTTTTTCTTCTCTCTACCCCAAGTGTTAATGGGGGTTTAGGCCCGGGGACGGTGGAGGCCAATACAGCAACTCTACTTCATTTTAAATTGAACCCTTCCTTCTCCCGCCTTTACGTTTTCTAGGTCATGTTGCTGGACACTAGGGTCCATTCCAACCAAGTCTCGAGGTTTAAGAAATGATCTCGTAGGACACTACTATAGCCTCCCTTGAGACCACCATCGATCCTCATCAAATATCCAGCGCCTTTGACTGTAAAACAATCCCATACCATCAGGCTTCCTTGACAGTTTCTTCAATTCCATAAACATCCCTTTTCACTTGTTTATTCCAGACCCATTTGCACTAATCTAAGCCCAGTCTATTGACTTTCATCTAATTGCTTCAAAATTTCATTTTTAATCTTTACTGTCCATTTTCTACCTTTTTTTAAATCAGCGAATATTTTTTTTTTTTACAATTAAGTTGAGGGTTCTTCACCCTTTTTTGGGGGACCTTGCGGAAGTCGTAATCTCACTCTTACGAAACCCTTTAGCCCCTCCACTGCGTTCGTGCATTAGAACTGACGACCTTGTGATGAGCGCTTTTTTACCTGAATTTCCCCGGACGTCACCTCCTGGCTTTGGACTGGACGGACTTTATTTCATATTCTTCCAACTGTCTTGGCCTCACGTGATGCAGTTTGGCAATGTCATTGGCCCAGAGACGCTATCGATGATCTGGATGATGCAGCTTCTCTTTTCTTGGGAAATCTTCTTCATGGCTGCTTGAACCAATGACCTTTCACTTGGGAATCAGCCTAATAACACACTAAGCTATTAGGGAATGTGAGAACAGGTTGTAATTTGTAGTAACAAGAAAGAAAAGGATTGTTCCACCACCAGGAGCAAAACAGTAACAATGTAAGAATCTGCAGAACTAAGCATATGCTAAATAATTGCAGGTCAGATTAATGTATGAGAGCCAAGATGATTGTCTATAAAATGATGGGAGTTTCACATTCAGAACAGTAGTGGATGGTGAGATATGGAGCCTGAAAATTTAAAGTTCAAATCATTGTAACATTCTTATCATTTTGCTTGACACTGTATATTGGTGATAGTGAGTTCCTGGCACTGAAGCTTGCACTGGAGAAATCGCATCATCTTTTGGAGAAAGCTAAATTTCCTGTGACCATAATCACTTACCACAAAAATCTAGAATATCTTCATTCGACCCATGCCAAGTCCTGTTGACACTTTTCGTTTTTCACTTTAATTTAGTCCTCAGAGCAGACGCTTTTTCTGAGGTTTTTGACCATATATATTGACTGTTTGACTTCTGGCCCACAGTCTGATCAGTCTGGATTTGTGGCCACTACTGATACCTAGCCTGAATTTCCATTTAGTAGCCGCTTCTTTGTTGAAATATTTAATTTTATTGAAATAGTTTTTCCAAGATTTAGCTTAATGATAAAATGAAAACCAAACATAGAATAAACATGTCAGGTAGTCTCAGAAAAATTACATTGTTCAGCTCATTCATAAAGTAGTCTAAAACATACAGGAGACATTTCACATTAGGGCTGGGCAATTTTTTTGGATGTATTTTGCGCCTAAAAACTGTTGTCGCCCTATTCTCTATATAAATGAACTGTATTAGACCAAAACTAGGCTCATTTTATGACAGATACGACACATTTGAATGCTCCTAAATTAGGCACATCAAATATGCTGGCAATGATATGCTATGCGACTAAATTATGCTATGCGTGTAGATAAGGCACATCAGTTATACTATGCAAGGTAGACCCGACGCCAGATTTATGACAGACTCATTCATTCAGGCGCACTATACACCTTAAAACTGGCGTGGAGGCGCCTCTTTTCTGACATGTCACCCACAGTTGTTACGAGGCATTATCAATAAAAACAAAAAAAAAGATACACTACCGTTTGGGGGTCTATAATCCAATGTACCTAGCAGCGGGGGAGAGCTGTATGCCTACTTAATGGCAGCCTATATACCTATCTAGTAAGGTAGCCAACCTACCTGTCTAATTGGGCTCTACCTACCTAGAAGTGGTCTGCCTATCTGCCTACCTAATTTGGGGGTTGTACCTACCTGATGTATTAGGGGTTTACCTACCTACTATATTGGGAGTTTATCTACCTATTATATGGGGACAGAAAGACGATTAAAACTTGGTGCACAAATGGAAGTCCCATAGCCATGGCCATTGTTTGGGTTACAAGGGAATCATTATAACCATTATTGGCGCTATAAATAGGAAGTTTGTACAGATGGGGCAAAGGAAGGGAGATACTGGAGAAGTGAGAAGTATAAGATGTTGGTAAGAGACCAGTCATAGCTGAGAGAAGTCATCATTGAAGTTTTAGTAGGAGAGAGAAGAAAACGGAAAAAGAGTGACCCGTCGGAAAAGAGAACGGCTTGTCAGAGAAGACGGCTACATGCCAAGCAATCTTCTCTGCTGTGCTATCACAGTGTACAGAGAGGAAGTCAGAGAGACAGATTAAGGAGTAATGTAAATGGGGGAACTTTCCCAAATTATAAAGAAATAAACATCCAATTGTTACAAATACAAGTACGTATGTTACTCACACATTGCTGACAAGAGTCCCTTTAAACATGTGGGGATTTTCTGAACTTGATTATGTTTGTATTGGATGTTTTGTATAGTGTTGAGTGAACAGTAAAAAGTTCTAGTCGATTAGAACTTCGAACTTTAGTGTGTCAATGGGTGAAGATATTCTGGTTAATTTTTATACCTATACAGGTGAGGAGAAGCTGGAATTACCATCCATAACAGTAACCTGGATACGTGGAACAACTTAGTGAAGACAATTCGGCAAGCAGGGGCGTAGCTATAGGAGGTGCAGCGGTAGCAGCTGCTACAGGACCCTGCATCCTGAGGGGGCTCAAAAGTCCCTTTGTCACATAGGAGATTTGGAGACGGTGTGTTATACAATTACTGAACCCCCAAAACTGCAAAAACAGAACTTTTGGGCACTGAGTATGATTTAGCAAATCCAAGCACTCTGTATAATATATATCCATGTATATGAGAGTTAGGCGTTATGTGATCCTGCAAATGTCGCCAAATAACAGCTTCTGGGTGTGGGAAAGATGCAGCCAGCAATACCAAACTCCCTAACTATTGCTGTCTATGGAGAGGAAAATGCTGTCTAACTAAGAGCAGTCTGTACAGTACAGAGAGTGAGCTGAAAATGGCATTCACAAGGCAATACAGTGAAATATATATAACATGGTCATGTGATTTTAGCAGCCAATGAGAGCCCTACATCTGGCGGTTTTACACTTTATTGGATGACTAAAGATGTTGCATATCTTTTAACTAACTAGAAGAATTGCCTTCCCTTTCGAATGCTGGAGTTTCACCGTAGCTGTGGTTGTTTATCTATCATGACTTTGCTCTTCATTCACTCCATGTCAACCAAAGGAAGTATTTATTAGAGTGATGTTACGGTGAGCTGGATTTTTCTTTTAGTTTGCTAAAAAGTCTAGTTTGACAAAACATGACAAAATATTCCAACAAATTGTTTTATTCATGTCTATATTACATTCTTTAAAATAAATTGGCCCTCATGTACTATCGCTGTCTAAAAGTTAGACAGTGAAAACTTAGACAGGCAGTCTAAACTTGCACCAGATTTATCACAGTGGCTTGGACAGATTGATCAATTAGTGGAGCTTTAGCTTTGTCTAAATTTTTATGCCAGTTTTTTTTTTTTTTTTTACTTACTTTCTATGCCAGAATAATAAATGTATCCAGGACATGCTGTGCCACCAATGCGTTGGGCAGTGGCAATTTATTTGTAAGGGAGGCCATAGTCTCACCCTGGCTCACTCTGCCTAAGCAGGACAACCGCCCCTAAAAGGGCGACACCGCACTCAAACCTCTTCCTGCGCTGAACCTAGTAAATTGTGTGCCAATTCCTGCATATATCTGGGTAGCCATCGCAAGAATGAATTTCATCTGATAAGAGAGCACATTGTACTGGACCCCCTGAGGAACACCTCAATGTAACAAAGGGGGAAAACGTGTCGGGTCAGACATTTAAGGGCGTATCATTGAATTTTTACCCTCTATGTCTTTTTATCTCATCAGTCATGGGGTAATGCCGCACTAAAATATATACACTCACCGGCCACTTTATTAGGATACACCTGTCCATACTGACTCGTTAACACTTAGTATTTCTAACAGTCAATACATGGCGGCATACTCAGTGACATTTAGGCATGTAGACAAGGTCAAGGACAATCATCCTGCAGTCGAGACCGAGCCTTCGACCATTATGGGAAGAAAGGGTGATTGAGTGCCTTTGAAGTGGCATGGTTGTTGGTGCCAGAAGGGCTGGTCTGAGTATTTCAGAAACTGCTGATCTCCTGGGATTTTCACGCACAACCATCTCTGGGGTTTTTTCAGAGAATGGTCCGAAAAAGAAAAAACATCCAGTGAGCGGCAGTCCTGTGTGCGGAAATGCCTTGTTGATGCCAGAGGTCAAAGGAGAATGGGCAGACTGGTTTGAGCTGATAGAAAGGCAACAGTAACTCAAATACCCAAACCCTTTAAAAACCAAGGTAGCAGAAGAGCATCTCTGAACGCACAGTACGGCGAACTTTGAGGAGATGGGTACAGCAGCAGAAGACCACACCGGGTGCCACTCCTTTCAGCTAAGAACGGGAAACTGAGGCCCCAATTTGCCCAAGCTCATCGAAATTGGACAGTAGAAGATTGGAAAAACGTTGCCTGGTCTGATGAGTCTCGATTTCTGCGCGACATTCGGATGGTGGGGTCGGGAATTTGGCGTCAACAACATAAAAGCATGGATCCATCCTGCCTTGTATCAACGGGTTCAGGCTGGTGGGGGTTGGTGTCATGGTGTGGGGATATTTTCTTGGCACTCTTTAGGCCCCTTTGGTACCAATTGAGCATCGTTGCAACACCTTGTGGAATCTATGCCAAGAAGAATTGAGGCAGTTCTGAAGGCAAAAGGGGGTCCAACCCGTTACTAGCATGGTGTACCTAATAAAGTGGCCGGTGAGTGTATAAAAGCCATTATAAGACCCTAATGCATTACTCCACTGCATAAATCAAGTATTATCAAGAAGAGTGGCAATTATATATGGGCATATATCTTAGTCTAAGATTAAAATTAGAGGCATACTAGAGGTTCAGTAGGGTCAGTCATCAGAAGTCGGGCCGACCCTTTCGGGACGCCACTCTGACTGAAAATGAGGGTTAAATAGGAAATAGCATAGGGAAAGAATATCCTTAGCGTATGGAATAGCCACCATTGAGTATATCCCAATCTATTTTTAATCAAGTTATTAAATAAAAGTAAAATTTTAGAGTAGGGAATTTGTTACTTTATGCAGTGAAATAGAAATCACGAATCCTGGACAAATTCATTTTTCTTGGTGTTAATTACTTGTAAATTGTGTGCCAAGCAGGCAAAAGACAAACTTACGACAAACAAGAATCAGATGCCACAGAAAACAAATAATGAGTAGTTATATGGGCCAAGGTCAAACCAGGAGAATGCGAAGTACAAAGGGACCGAGTGAGAGAGTAACCAGAAGACAGGCCAAAATCCAAGAACCAGTAAAACAATACAACAGAGCAAAAGAGACAACTAGGACACTAAAAGCAATCACCAGCAGGGCAACTTTGACAGGAAGCGGTTTAAAACCCCAGCCCCAACCAGTAATTGGCTCAAGTGCTTAACCCATCAAGCACCAAGCCACACCCTGGCTGAGGCTGCAGCAAAATCTTTAAAGGGCCAGTAGCGCAGTCCTGACATTATTTCTGCACAGAGGCTCTGAAACTAATGTTACAGCTGCGCAGGTGGAGAGCAGGCTGTCAGCAATAGCTGACGCAACACTGAGAAGATCGGGACGGATTATAACCATCCCTGCCTTCTCAATAGCTGTGTATATAGAATTCAAGGAGCGCTGTATACACAGACAGGCAGTAGACCTCTGTTGATCAATTGACTGCTGTGGCTCTGTAAATGATTATATATCATCCCCAGTTACAGGGGATATCCGATAGAAAAAAAGTGGTTAAAATGTCCCCAAAGTTTTTTTTTCTGGTGTTATTAGGGGCACAATATGTAAAATTAAGTAATTAAAATTTCACACAAAATAAAATTTTATTAAAATTTATCTGAACATCCCAAAAAAACCAACTTTTCCCCCTTCCCCGGGACTTTAAATGTTTATCATCTATTAAAAATCTGTGATGGAAAAGTGACACAATTATCAAGCTTATTTTACCTCCACTTTTGCTGTTAAAAAAAAACTAAAAAAAAACAAGATTTCTTTTTTGCTATTGCTTAAAAAAAAAAATGAAAAAAAAATTACATAGAAGTGAAGCCTAACATTAACTTGAAACATGTAGGTAATGATAAATAAAGACTAATACATCTTTTTTTACTTTGCTCTCTTTAGGAGATAGAGGAGATTTTATCTCCTGTTTATGTATACAAGTTTCTCTTGTTTATTGACCACCTTTCTGTTCTCATTGATCCAGCTGTCCTGTCCAACCATGGTGAGGTCACTCCCTGCTGAGTGTTATCAGTAGAACAGGAGCTTGTTTATTTAGGTTACTGACATATTTCAACCTTTTTAGAGCCCTGACCCTTTGTGCCTACTTTTACAAATCTCCAGCATTTATCTCACTATAACATGCTTGGCTAGAAATAGCTGCTATTTATGTATATATACGGAGTTTGGTTGCCGTATGTAAGCCTGGAGATCAGGTGGGTAGAGGGTGTTGTTGTCTGTGCAGTGGAGGAAGAGAGCAGGTGTGCTGTAGAGTTCCCAGGAAAGCCCACACGTAAGTCTCCTGGAGAAAGGAAGCCGGGGCCCTGTTTGGACACGGACTGTAAGGCCCCACACGGACTGTGTAAATGTTTTTTTTTCCTTCTTTTTTGGCTGAAGTTAAGCCACGTATTTTGCTGTGTGTTTGAGGCTGAATAAACGCCTTTTCGCCTAAAACATATTAAGACTGGCCCTGTTTTCCCCTACCCCGGTGACCCCTTAAAATTGGTGGAGGTATGCAATGGGCATTCTGGACAAGTTGTGGGGCATGCAAAGTGATGCGTTTAAAAAGCGACAATTAAAGGGGGCCCGGGTGCCTAAAATTTTTCTTTTTGTAAAAGGGCACGGTTTTGGGGGTAGAGAGACTGTGGGCTGCTGTTTTTTGTTTCGGGGAATAGAATGTCCCGGGGGTTAAGGCTGCAATGAGATCTCCCTACTCAGCTCCATGGAGGAGCTAATTAAACCCTAGTGCAAGCAAGTGCACGCAGCAGCAGGCCCGAAGGAGGTTTGGATGTTAGCAGAGATCCATAAGGGATATGCAGGCCCGCAGCAACCCCTGGAACAGCGCAGGCCATAAAGGGGCTTCAAGTGCAAAAGCAGCTCATGGCGCAGCAACAGCAAGCTATATGGAAACCCTGAGTGTCAGCGGGGAAAAGCGGCTCCGTGCTAGCGAGTAAACAAAAACCCGAAGGAGCGTGGGGAAGCGTTTTCAAAAAATGACATGGAGGAAGAGTCGAGAGTACCTCATGGGTTTGACGGTTGGCAACCAAGAACAGTACCGCGGGTCAATGGGAGAGGTCTAAGCCCCATTTTAAGGGGAGCCCCCGGAAGGTTATTGTGACCTTACCCTCCCTAGTGCTAACGAGTATCCAAAAATTGAAAGCAGAAAACGGAGACTTGGGGTTACCTGGCGGGCCGGGCCCCTCGGGCCACCAAAGGACTTATCGTATGACAAGCCCACAGGCCCCATGTTTGTTTTTTCATCTGGGCAAAAAAAGGCTCAGCCGGATTTTGCCCCCCGGTCGATGGTGGAGAGTAGTCATGGATCGGTTATATTCCTGCCCCCATTTTTATCCAGACCGGGGGGGTCAAGGGGGGCCCCCAGTTGTGATAGCCCGGTGAGTTTGGGAAAACGGGTTTTCCCCTGTGGAACCCGGGCCGA
>JAODAL010068812.1:0-16646 GCA_025379985.1 Phyllomedusa bahiana
TGGTTGAACGACTCCTCTTTCCGGGACTTTTTAAATGTGGGGGTCATGCAGGTTTGGGGCTTATGCTGTGGCCCAGGACAGGTATAGTCAATGTCCAATGAAACTAAATGGTGGTTGAAAGAACCCTTTTTTCCGGCACTTTTTAAATGTGGGGGTCATGCGGGTTTTGGGGGCTCATGCTGTGGCCCAGGACAGGTATAGTCAATGTCCAGTTCAACTAAAATGGTGGTTGAAATACTCCTTTTTTGCGGCTATTTTTAAATGTGGGGGTCATGCAGGTTTGGGGCTCATGCTGCGTTCCAGGACATGGATATTCAATGTCCATTTCAAGTAACCATGATGGTTCACATCATACGGGCCTTCTGGCACTTTTAATTTGTGGGTGATGCAGGTTTAAGGGTCAAGCTGTGGTACAAGACAAGGATAGTAAATGGTCTGTGACTTTTTTTCTGTGATTTTTAAAATAACCTAAGTGTGTTGCCTAAGATGTAGCACGTACCATTTGACTGTTGTGGATGTTAATTTCAGCTTCTCCCAGCCTTGTTTGGGTGTAATAATGAAGGTGTTTTGCTCTCCCATAGACTTTATGGTCATCGCGCATAATCGATGCTCATATCGAATAACCTTTTCGATAGCGGCCGACTATCGACTATCGATCTTTCTCGATAGCCAAAGCAATCGCTCAACACTAGTGGTTACTAAAAAATTGCTGTTTTCAAATTTAACTGCAAAGTAGATCTATCAACAAAGCTGGCCGTTCCAAAAGTGAAAAAACACGTATCTGAAATGTATACGGATAATAAAAGGTATTTTTGGCACCTTTCAATTCACCCTGTGGTGACTACAAAATTGCTGTATTCACATTTAAGTGCAAGGTGCCTCAATGAACAAACCCTGTAGTGCCCAAAGTGAAAAAACATGTATCGTAATGTATTCGGAAAATAAATGGTTTTTTTTTGGCACTTATCAATTCACCTGTGGTGACTACAAAATTGCTGTATTCAACATTTAAGTGCAAGGTTTCCCCTCAATGAACAAAGCTGTAGTGCGCCAAAGTGAAAAAACACGTATCTGTAATGTATTCGGATAATAAAAGGTATTTTTTGGCACCTATCAATTCACCTGTGGTGACTACAAAATTGCTGTATTCAAATTTAACTGCAAAGTAGATCTATCAACAAAGCTGGCCTGCGCCAAAGTGAAAAAAACACGTATCTGGAATATATTTGGATAATAAAAGGTATTTTTGGCACCTTTTAATAAACCTGTGGTGACTAAAAATTGCTGTATTCACTTTTAATTGAAAGGTGCCTCAATGAACAAAGCTGTAGTGCGCCAAAGTGAAAAAACACGTATCTGTAATGTATTCGGATAATAAAAGGTATTTTTTGGAACCTATCAATTCACCTGTGGTGACTACAAAATTGCTGTATTCACATTTAAGTGCAAGGGTCCTCAATGAACAAAGCTGTAGTGCGCCAAAGTGAAAAAACACGTATCTGTAATGTATTCGGATAGTAAAAGGTATTTTTTGGCACCTTCAGAAAGGGTCCTAGTCTTTACAACAAACTAGTTAAAAGTCACTATAGACCCCCACCTACCTCTAAGACCTGGTTAGAAAGACAGCCGGCTGGCTGTTTCAAATGTAGTGGTTGTTTTTGGGTTGTCCATTTCTGGAATTTTGGCAAACACTTCTCCAATCACAAAACTGGACGTCAGTTTTTCCATCCGACACTTTTTTAAATTTTTGTCGCTCCAAAGGGATATATACCGGATTAAATGCCAATGTGGCAAAGAATACATTGGAAGACAATGCGTGAGTTCCGTCGCGTATTGGGGAACATTTGGGAGACATCCGTAACAGTAGAGACACCAACGTAGCGAGACACGTGGTGTCGTATCATGGCGGAGATCCCAGATGTTTAAAATTCATGGGCATAGATATGATTCTGCCCGACATTTTGCAAAGGAGATTTTGATAAATCACTACTTTGCAAAGAATCCCCTTTTTGGGTTTATCACTAAATACGATGTTCACGCAAGACTTAATGACCACTCAAATTGGTTGCTTTTTTTTGAGCTTCCACATATATTATATTACTTCCACTTAGCCGTGTGCATTAATACCTTTGTTCTGCAAACTCTATCCTCTGTATCATTCAGATATGTTTAGTATTTTACATTTTTGTTTACATACACAAACAATAATTATTTACTATTTACTATTTAGGGACTATTAATTAAGTTCCCTTCTCTCTTGTGATTTGGGACTAAATATCGCTGTCAAGAGATGTTGTATTCACATTACCTCTATACTTATTGAGCTATGTTCTGTGTACATCTTGCTTTTAATGCCGATACGTCACTTCCGGTCCTGTGATCACTGCATGTGAGGATACATTTGCATATCAGTGACGCTGCGATGAGTTCCAAGCCTCGTTCTGAGTGCCGATACGTCACTTCCGGTTCCTCGGGACCCGGAACCGGCATCATTATTTTATTTTTCTGACGTGGCATGTGATGATTGGACTTCCAACCCCAAGGTCTGGTAGCTATTTAAGGCCGTATTTGCTTGTAGACCAGCGTGCAGCCCACCATAGCTGTAACCGGATTTGGAGCCGTACGCTTCATTTATTATCCTTAGCACAACACCCATAAAGGGAAGGGTTGCATTATGCAGTGAGATTTTATGTTTTCTTTATGTAACTCTCTTACAGGATATTCTTTGTATGTGTTCTATTCACCTTTACAGTCCACCTACCTATCCCCTGATGTGGCGTTTGTGGGTGCCGAAACATGTTGGGATTCTTGTGGTATCGTAAGTGTTATGCTATAGCGGGGCGCATGTTGTTTACAAACATTATAATTTTACCGCAATCTTCTTGCTGTAACTATTGGGGTATATTGCAGCATATCTATGCGATGCCATATCTAACTGGGATTTTTGTGGTATCGCAACTGTTATGTTTAGCGGTGTGTATTCTGTTTATATCATCATAATTCACCGCAATCCTTTTTGCTGTAATTATTGGATATATTGCAGCATATCTATGCGTTTACATATCAAAACTCAAGGTGATGTGTTATTGTGTATTTTGAAATTTACATTATTATCCTTATTGCCTATATTTGTCTATTACCAATATCTAGTGGTAGGGCTAGGTTCCTGGTGGGATCGTCCTTATTGGGACGTCTTCTCCCACATTTTTGTAGGCAGGGTATAGAGTAGGTCACCACTTTACTTTGTGGTACCACATTCATCTTTTTCCTGTATTTTTTTCTTTTTGCCCTGGTCACACATATATATTGTTTACTATTATGTGCTGTGGTCGTTCGTTATCATATTTTTTTTGGAATATATGTATTTTTTAAATACTCATAATAAAGGTTAATTTTTATTCCAATATATTTTGTGCACTTTCCAAACACCTTTTTTTCTGTATTTTTTGGCACCTATCAATTCACCTGTGGTGACTACAAAATTGCTGTATTCAAATTTAACTGCAAAGTAGCTCTATCAACAAAGCTGTACTGCGCCAAAGAGAAAAAACACGTATCTGAAATGTTTTCGGATAATGAAAGTTATTTTTGGCACCTATCAACCTGTGCTGACTACAAAATTGCTGGATTCTAATTTAACTGCAAGGTGGCTATATCAACAAAGCTGGAATGGGCAAAATTGAAAAAGAACACCTATCTGAAATGTATACTGATAATAAAAGTGGAGTTTTGCACCTAACAAAGAGACCTGCAGTTACTAGAAAAGATGTGTATCCTAATATAAGTTCAGGCTGCCCAATATCCAGGAAATATTTCAATAGAAAACTGTTAATAATAAAGCTATTGCAGTGCAATGTCTACACTAAGTCTTGGTGAACTATATCCAGTATTCTTTATAGAGCTTGTCTGTGTTCGCCCGTGGGTGGGTAGATGCTCCTTTAAAATTCTCTACCTAACTACATAAAATCTTCAAGTCTCTGATATAACTAAGTTGTAAGGATCACAGCTAACAGTAGAGCTGTCTCTGTGAAGAAATAGAATAATTTCACTGTGCTGTTTGGACACGGGCGGAGCGCACGTACTATTGCTATGAGACGCTGAGAGACACTGATCATGAACAGGAAGGGCTGTTCTATGTAAAACGAGGTTATGTGATTTTTCCATCCAATCGCAACCATACACATCCCAGTCATGACGTCGCACACACATCTCACCCTGCTCTATTCTGTAAGCTGATTTGCTGGCCGCCAAAATGACAGGAAGCGCCGAAAATGGCGCGATATTAATAGATGATGCACAGATTTTAACCTAAATGATCGCATGATCTAAAAATTTCGATCAACATAAAAACTGTGCCGATTTCAACTTTGTCGATAATAATCGCTCAACACTACTCCTAAGCATCATTTTATCACATAACTCAAGAAGCTCTGCAGAAATCACTGTCAACATATAGACAGTTATCTCGGACGCTTACCAAGGCAGAAGGGAAGGGATGTCCTACATCTCCTCATCCTGAGCTGCTAACAGGTACCCTATACATAACATGTGAGGAAGGTGTGATTGTGAGCAGTATCAGCATTTCAGAACAGAATAAGAATGATGACCTCCCAATGGAACGTTCTCATAATGTGTATATCCATATACAAACAGTATATATATAGTAACTACCTATATATAGACAGTTGCATCATAAACGCTTCCTATGGAGAGGCAACTCAGCATTTTTTTTCCCCTCTGAAATGCTGATACTGCTCACATCCAACCCCACTTCACATGTTGATAGCTGATAGAAGTAGTATTACATTCTGAAGCCCCCAAAATATCAATCCAACATATTACAAAATAAAGATTAACCTTCCTCTAGTGTTAGCTTTCTGTTACTCTTTCTTATGTTAACAGGTCGGTTTTGACCCGTGTCTTAAATCACCCCTAGGATACCCTAAAAACAGTTATTTATGATCCAATTTGTTTCTTACCTCTTAGTTACCTTGTTAGGGTTTCTCATCCATGGAAGGATTGATTTTAATATTTTTGTTGTGGCCCCCTGGGCCTTTCATTTGAGAGCGTACCTTCATTTTCAATATAAAAATATTGTCAAATGAACCTCAAGAGAATAATATAAACTTAAAAAAGTTTGTTATATTACCTATTACTGAAGGGTTTTAGAACACATTTCTTAAATGTAAAAAAAATATACATATGTATATTTTATATTATTTACTCTAGTAACATCTATGGTGTTATGGGTCAATTTTTACCCATATCTAACTGCTTTATGAAAAAGGAAAAAACTGATTTTTTTTTTTTTATAGAACTTTAATACAAATAAAAGATGAAAATTATATTAACATTAATAGCAATAATAATAAAAAGTAGCTTTTCTAGGTCAAACAAACAAACAACAATCAATCAAGCAAATCAAATCAACAGAAATCAAGTACTAGTGTTTATATGCATTAGTAGTTAGATGCCTGTGTGGCAAAAAGTGACACTTTTTGTGTGTTCTTTGCAGAGTTATTTTTTGCAGACGAAGCACGATGTGTTTGTCTTTCTGTCCTTATTGCTAGGGCAGACCTGACACCTCTTTCTTTTAGAATCAAGTGGTCTCACTGGGGTTGTGGCTGTTGTGGTTGATGTTGAGGCAGGGCTGGTTGAGGAGGATGCTGGTGATGATGCTCTTTGTGTTGCTGTGGGTGTGGGCGAAGCACTTGTTGAGCTCTGGAGTTGTCGGACCAAGGCTGCAGCGGCTGGGTCTCGGGGCACCCGTTCCCTTTGGTCAATGTGCGCCTTGACAAGGGATCTTCCTAGTTCCTCAAGAAACATCCTCCCCTTGTTTTTTTCTTTGAATTCCATCTTTGGTGAATGTGTGTCCTCAACACAAATGCATTGTATGCTGACACATCAAGGATGTTGGAAAATACAACCATTGGCCATCTCCTAGTCATTCGCTGGCAAGTGTAGGTGGCAGTCAGCTTGTCCACATTGTCAACTCCTCCTTTGTTTTTGTTATAGTCCAGGATGATTCTGGGCTTTTTGTCACTTCCTGATGACACAGCTGCATCTTTGTGAAGTGTGGACATCAGTACCACATTCCGTCGTTTTTTGGGGCAGTATGAAACAGCAGTGGTGGTGTCTGTAAAAACAAACTTTGAGGAAAGTGGAGCCCTGTCCTTCATCTGCAACAATTCAGCGGGCAGCTCAGGTTTGTTTTTTTTCACTGTGCCCACCATGGTGATTTTCCTCCTGAGAAGTTCTTGTCCAAGGTCATAGCTGGTAAAAAAAATTGTCACAAGTAATGTTGTGACCCTGCAGTCCAGTAGTCATATCGAGGACTACACGTTTTCCTTGGTTTTTTTCAGGGATGCCGCTTGCAGACTTGCCTGTGTAAATCTGTAGATTCCATGCATAGCTAGTTTTTGCATCACAGGCTGCCCAGATTTTTATGCCGTATTTGCCTGGCTTACTTGGCATGTATTGCCGGAAGGGGCATTTTCTGCGGAAAGGGAGAAAACGTTTGTCTACTGTCACCTCTGGCCCTGGGTTGAACATCAGTGGAAGAAGGTGCACCCATTTCTCCCAAACATCCCTGATGGGAGCAAGTTTGTCAGATTTTGTTCTGGTGTCTCTGTTGTCAAATCTGAGGACTCTTGATATCATTTGAAACTTTTGAAGTGACATTGTTGCCCGGAAAATATTCCTGCCTGTCGATGTGTCCCAGAGACTATCAGTGGCCTCATTGCAGGATTTGTACACTCCATCAAGGAGAAGAACACCAATGTAGGCATCCAGGTCATCATCATGAAGGTCATTCCACATGTTGCCGTGGACTTTTTTTCCTTCAAGGTTTGTCATAGCAATAATCACTTTTTTTATTGACAATGGCATAAACAGATCAAAACATGTCTTGATGTCACTTACTCTTGTCACAGCAAACCTTGTGATCCAGGGGTAATTTTTATGACATTTGCAGCATCTGCCCTGCCATGTACATCTGGAGGTACTGAGCTCCAAATGATCTTGCCACTTTTGGATTTGAAACTTTCAGCGGGAGCAGCTTCAGCACCGCTGACCTCCTCATCAGACTGATCAGAACTGTCTGTGTCTTCCGGTTGATACTCCACATCATCTTCCTCCTCAGAAACCTGTTCATCTGCATCAGTTTGCTGCTGTGTGTCCTCTGATTCATTATCATCCAAGATATAATCCAGAATTTGGCTTGCATCTAATCTTCTCCTCATTGTTGCATGGTGTAAACTGAAGATGTATACTCTGCAAAGTACCAACTGTAAGCTGATTTGGCCATACATGCCTGGACATGTCCCTAATTCAAGTTGTTGGAGGTAGAGCTGGCTGTGGGCTGTTGATTTATATTGTGTTATGAGTTCAGTTTTGGTACTTTTTATTTTTTTTTTTTTACTCTTATATTAGACCTGGGTCGAAATTGACCCCAACAACACAAATGTTATAATTTTAATAAGAGCATTTTACAATTTAGTAAAATAGTTTTATTTTATTGTATTTTGTTTAAAAATAAGTTCCTGAAAAAGTCAAAAAGTCTTGAAGCAATAAACAAATGTATGTAGAATTTGTATGCATTTAAAACCTAAAACGGGTCGGTCACGACTCTAACACTAGAGGAAGGTTAAAGAGACTTAGAAGGGTATTCCAACCTCATTGATCAGCTTTAAACATGGTAGGTGAAGGTAAGTAAATAATATTACCAGATACATTGCTGTTCCAATATTTCTTCATTTCAGAGTTAGAGCAGTTCTTATCTTCTGTTTGTTTACATAACTTTCATAGGTGACTGATCACCTCTCTACACTAGGAGAGGTTGCCGGGCTGGGGACATCTCTCCCTGCTATATCTAATCAGCAAACCAAAGCTTGCTTCTCACTCTCTGATCTTATCTTTCTACTAAGAAAAACGGTCAGGTCTGCAGATCACATAGCTGTGTATTTACATAAAAAATAACAGAATCATTCAGCAGCTAATAAAGTGTTTAGGCAGCATGTAAGGTTTTTCTTCTTTTTAGAAGTTTCCTGTCATAAAAAATACAAGTCTGCTAGTTTACATTTATAGCCAGATGTCCTGCTTGGACAGTGTCATAATTTTTCACAACCCTTCCATCAGCAATGTCTCTCTAACAGTCAAAGCTATGCATGCATGCCCCCTCTAGGGGTATTCCTTAGATGAAAGTTTCCCTAAACATATCCTCTGCCACCAGCAGATACTTAAACAAGTACCTTACCCCAGTTTGTTGAGTTTTCTGGCATCCCCTGGTGCATTTAGCAAGCTATTCCACTTGTTTCTACTGTAAAGTGACCACATTGAGGGTAGTGACCTAAGAATTCCCTGCAGCGGGTCCAAACCCCCTGGGGGTCAGGGTGGAGACCAGGGGCTCCTTAGGGTATGTTCACGCGGTTTATTTTGATGCATATTTATGCGCGTATTTCACCACGTATTGCGCGGGGAAATGCGTGTCACAATTACGGTAGTTCATAGCTCTCTCAGAGAGATATGAATTACGTGTCGTCTCCCCAGGGGTACAATATTAGCGTATCGTATGCCGGGGAGAGAAGGGACATGTCAATTGTTCATGGCGCTAACAATGTATGTGAATGGGCCCTCCCTCCCCCCATGCTTTGGAATTATGTGCTGATCAGCGCGTGCTTCCAAAACACCCATTGTATTGCGGCGCGTACAGTACGCACCCCAGTACGCCGTATGAACATACCCTTAGACTCCACTTATCGGTGTGGCCTTATGCTAAACTCCCCTTAACCTGGTGACTTTTGACCTATAACTATTTTACACTGAACAACCTCTTTAACTTGATAGCTTACAGATCCAGAAGTCCCAAAGGAGGTGACTTTTTTTTTTTTTACTCTGCCTCTGCTACATCTGATGCTGTTGTAACTAAAGAAGAAGAAGGTGTAAATATACAGCATAAAAAGGAATTAGTTATTTTGATTAAAAGTGCTAAGAAGTAATAGAATCTAATAAAATAACAATAATAAAATAAAAATAATAACTGCGATAAGTAATGGGCATATGTTGAGCAGCTAGTATAGCTGTTGGCAAACAGCTTAGTCCGAGATGGCTCTTACCGGGAACAGTCAAAGTGTTGGGTGGGTGGCTGCTCCCCATGTTTCAGGCCAGAGTTTGGCTGCAATATATAAGTCAGCTAGTCTTATAGATGTGGCTGTAACACAAGACAAAAGACATTTGACCTGAGAGACTACAGACTGGAGATAGTCAAGATCTCCCATACAGCCACTAGAGGAATTAAGGTGATAGTAAGGAGAACTACCACTGTTTTAGTCAGTGCTCAGACGAGCAGGAGTTCATTTTGTTTTGTTTTGTTTACATTTTTGCACCTGTCATCTTTGTTTTGGATGCACGAGTGCCAGTAAAATATGGAGCAACCGTATTTGGACTATAAATCTGTCTGTATCTCTGTCAAAGTTGTACTTTGCTATGATCCCAGAGCTGCTGCTGCTTACACAATGTAGATTATAGTGGTGACCTTGGTTGGCTTGGCAGTGGTCCTTAGTGCGACGTAGTCATATATGGTGGTGGTCTCAATGAACGTGTGAAGGTTCTCTGCTCAGAGTCCCCATTGGCAGCCAGAGAAAGGAAAGGTATAACGAACCTTTGTCAAGTGTATGTGCTGATGGCTAGTGGAGTTCGTGCCTGGAGCAGAGAGGAACAGACCTTTTTATTTTTTCCTTCCCTACCCTAAACCCAACCTTTATTTGAAAAAAACATCTTTTCATAAAATGTATTTTGAGCCTATAGCATAAATAAAGCTCTTTTTTTGTCCCTGACTACTGGGTACAAAAGATAGGTATTTACCTCAACATGCTTGTACCAATATTTTTTAATATGGATTAAATAAATCAAAACATTTTATTGAACCTGAGCTATGGAGATAGTCTTTCTATTGCTGGATATAACTATATGGTCACTTTAATGCGGTAATATTCTTTGTAAAGTTGACTCTATTCAGTTATTCATTCACTATATGCACATGTATATCACTATTATTGTCAATTATTAGTATTTTTGTATAGTATGTTTTGTTCTTTAAGAGTATGGAGGTAATAATCATTTTATGGTTCTATTGATAGGTCTTGCAATGGCAGAAACAATGTTATAACTATATATGTAAATACAGTGCCTTGCGAAAGTATTCGGCCCCTTGAACTTTTCAACCTTTTGCCACATTTCAGGCTTCAAACATAAAGATATAAAATTTTTATTTTTTTGTGAAGAATCAACAACAAGTGGGACACAATTGTGAAGTGGAATGAAATTTATTAGATATTTTAAACTTTTGTAAAAAAATCCAAAAACTGAAAAGTGGGGCGTGCAATATTATTCGGTCCCTTTACTTTCAGTGCAGCAAACTCACTCCAGAAGTTCAGTTAGGATCTCTGAATGATCCAATGTTGTCCTAAAGGGACTGATGATGATAATATAATCCACCTGTGTGTAATCAAGTCAAATGTATAAATTCACCTGCCTGTGATAGTCTCAGGTTCTGTTTAAAGCGCAGAGAGCATATAAAGCCCAAAGGGAAAACACCCAGCACGTCAGTGATAATGATGTGGAGAAGTTTAAAGACAGATTTAGATACAAAAAAAATTTCCCAAACTTCAAACATCCAAGGATAGTGTGCAAGCGATTTATATTGAAATGGAAGGAGTATCAGACCACTGCAAATTACCAAGACCCGGCCTTCCCTCCCAAACTTTCATCTCAAACAAAGGAGAAGACTGATCAGAGATGCAGCCAAGAGGCCCATGATCACTCTGGATTTAACTGCAGAGAATCTACATCTGAGGTGGGGAAGTCTGTCCATAGGGCAACAATCAGTGGTATACTGCACAAATCTGGTTTTTATGGAAAAGTGGCAAGAATGAAAGCCATTTCTCAAAGATTTCCATAAAAAAGTTTTTATTTAAAGTTTGCCACAAACCACCTGGGGGACACCAAACATGTGAAAAAGGGGCTCTGGTCAGGTGAAACCAAAAACAAAGTTTTTGGCCACAATGCAAAAAGATATGTTTGGTGTAAAAGCAACACAGTCATCACCCCGGGCACACCATCCCCACTGTCAAACATGGTGGTGGCAGCATCATGATTTTTGGGCCTGTTTTTTTTTCAGCAGGGGACAGTAAAGATGGTTAAAATTGATGGAAGATGGATGGAGCCAAATACAGGACCATTTCTGGAAGAAAAATTGTTGGAGTCTGCAAAAGACCTGAGACTGGGAGGGGATTTATCTTTCAACAAAACAATGATCCCAAAAATAAAGCAAAATCTACAATGGATTGGTACACAAATAATGTATCCAGGTGTTAGAATGGCCAAGTCAAAGTCCAAACCGGAATCCAATCGAGAATCTGTGGAAAGAGCTGAAAACTGCTGTTCACAAACGCTCTCCCTCCAACCTCACTGAGCGCGAGCTGTTTTCCAAGGAAGAATGGGCAAGAATTTAAGTCTCCCGATGTGCAAAACTGATAGAGACATACCCCAAGCAACTTGCAGCTGTAATCGCAGCAAAAGGTGGCGTTGCAAAGTATTAACTTAAGGGGATGTATCGCTTCATCAGTTAGTCTGTTTCAGTGCTCTCAGAGCCTCTCAGTTACAGAAATTCAGGGGCTTTTCTTTCCCTCCCAGCTGGGTGTTCTTAACCGAAGGGATGACATCATCCCCCCTTCACTGTTCATGCTGGCTCCGTGTGTGTCCCCCTCCACATGTCACTGTGTCTCTCTCTATGCAGAGTATGTAAGAGCTGTTTACAGTCTTGCATTCATGTTACAAGTGAATCCAGTCTTGTATAAACTCCTCCAGAGCTGTGCAGAGTGAAATCTCCTTGGGGTCTAATGCTCCTTCTATGTTTAGGCACAGTCACACAATTGTGCTGTTTTCTGATTATAGAAGCCCTGCAATGTTATTCTGTTTCTTCTGGCTGTGCAGAGTGAAAATGTGCCGGTCCCTTACTTTGAGTGAGAGGCAGGAATGCAAGCTCTGTGAATACAGCTGACCGGGGGCGAACAGAATGTAAATGAGCTCTCAGCTACTGAAATGCAAGGAGGAGGGATCCGACCAGGACTGGAGATCAGTATAAACAGAAACAAAAGATAAGGGATCCTGTGACAACAAGACAGTTTTGCTAATGACATCAAATTGCAAAGTTGCTTGTATTCACTGTCCCCTTATTCTGAAGACCATTCAATGAAATGATAAAACCCCTTTAAGGGGGCAAATCATTTTGCATGCCCCACTTTTCAGTTTTTATTTTTTACAAAAGTTTAAACTATCCAATATATTTCGTTCCACTTCATAATTGTGTCCCACTTGTTGTTGATTCTTCACAAAAATGTAAAATTTTATATTTTTATGTTTGAAGCCTGAAATGTGGCAAAAGGTTAAAAAGTTCAAGGGGGCCTAATACCTTCGCAAGGCACTGTATATACACTTTTACCACAGGGTGCCGGAGATTCCTATGGTTCACCACCTTCCCCTCCCCACTACATGTTTAATTGAGATCATGGGGAATGTGGTGGTAAAATCAACTCTTTGTATGCTGTCTTGCTCTACAAATAATTAATGAGCAATTTTTTGCAATGTGTCAGAGCACACTTACCTGCTGAAAGAGATCACTGCTATTAGATAATACTGTTGCCATGGAGCATTGTACTTGGTTTGCAACAATGATTAGGTAGGTTGTTTGAGTCAAAGAAAAATCCACATGAATTCTCGAATCCAAGGTTTCCCAGAAGAACATGGTCTGGAGTATCAAACTGCCTCAGCTGGCTGGCCTTTATCCCATAGTGCATCCTGGTGCCATCACATTCTCAATTGAAAGAGTTGCCAGGGTCATTCTTTTAAAATAAATCAATGCTGCTGGGACGAAATAAAAAAAAATATATTCACCTTTCTCCTCTCCTCTGTTCCAGCGCTAAGTCTGTTGGCATTTTTCCTGGGTTTTCTCTTTTCTTCCGTTCCTGACAGTCAAATCTGACAATTTGATTGCAGTAGGCACGTGCCACTGCCCAATGTCACCATTCAGAAGTTAATGCTCTAAGCGTTGATGTGAGGCACGTGACGATTCAAGTGCCAGGATTGGCATTAAACAGAAGACCTAAGGAGAGGACCAACATAGGCAGTGCTGGAGTGAAGATGAGGACAAAGGTGATTATGGTTTCTTTTATTAAGTCCCAGCAGCAGTCATTGATTTTAAAAGAATGATCCAGATAACCCCTTTAAGCAATGGCCTTTCACATGCTATAACATAGCACATGACTCATCAGAACAGGCCACCTTCTTTCATTGCTTCATGGTCCAGTTTATATGCCTATTGTAGGCACTTTTGCAGATAGACAAGGGTCAGCATAGCCACCTTTTATCAGTCTGTGGCTACGCAGCCCCATGCTCAGCAAGATGCAATGCATTGTATTCTGATGCATTTCTATTGTGGCCAGCATTAACTTTTCAGCAATTTCTGCTAAAGCAGCTCTTCTGGGGGATTGAACTAGATAGGCTATTCTTTGCTCTTCACTTATATAAATGAGCTTTGGGTGCTGAAGACCATGAAAATGGTTCACTAGTTGTTCTTCGTTAGGCTACTTTTTGTAGGTACTGACCTCAAATACTCCAACTGACCATGAAAGTGGTTCATCAGTTGTTCTTCCTAAGGGTATGTTCACTTGGCGTAATTGCAGCACGTACAGTATGTTCTGCAATACGCCGGGTGATTTGGGAGTCGTGCTGATCAGCGCGTACTCCCGAGGCGCGGGGAGGCCGGCAGCCCGCTGGCCCCATAGACATGCATTACTCGCGGCGCGTAATCGCCGCAAGTAATTGACATGTCACTTATCTCCCCGCGCGTACAATACGATCGTATTGTACGAGCGGGGAGAGGAGGCATAATCCATAGTTCTCTATGAGAGCTATGGATTACCGTAATTATGGGGTGTATTTCCCCGCATATTAAGTGTGTGAACATACCCTAAGGCTATGTTCACACGGCTTAACTGCGGGGTGTAATTACGTCCCGCAATTACGCCGTGTGGATGGTGGGCGGGGCGGGGGGCCGGCACCTCGCCGGCCTATAGACTATCATTACTAGCGGCGCGTATACGCCGCTAGTAAATGACATGTCACTTATTTCCCCCCGCGGCGGATTCGCTGAGCGGGGAGAGGAGACGTAATCTATAGTTCTCTATGAGAACTGTGGATTACCATAATGACTGGGCCGTATTTCAGCCCGTAATTTGCGCAGTACGCAGCGAATTACAGGCTGAAATACGTGCCCAAATAAGCCGTGTGAACATGGCCTAAGACTACTTTTTGTTGGTACTGACCTAGAATACTCCACCTGACCTCCCAATTTGGAGATACCTTCCCAAGCCTTTTATCCAACACAATTGGGCTTTGTCAAAGGCCTTGCTCAGATGTTTACACTTTATTCCTGCTTCCAAGCCATCAACTTCAAGAAGAGACTGTTCACTTGCTGGGAAAAAAGAACTCCTATCTCCATTGGGAAAACCCAATAGAGAAAAGAAGGAGAGAGGAGAAGACAGCTGCCAATTTTCCAACAGAGATAGGAGTTGTTTTTTCCTTTGTACAATTTAATGTTGCGTTAATGTTTATATATAGACACACCTGAGTCTTATTATTTTGCTGATGTACAATATATTTTTATTAGGTTTTCTTTTGATGTTATGTACATGTATCATTTTCTGATTCGTGTTCAGCTCGAAATTCATCACATAGTCTGAACATGGTTAGCCTGATTGGTTTGTTACATATACAGTATATACAGTATATGTGGGTTTTAAATGCAAACGTGTGCTACGGTTAAGGGCAATTCATGCCTTAAACGTGTCAGCAGGATGATTTTCATTTGTATCATATAACTGCATACATTTTTAAAGGATGAAATAAAGTTGGAAATTTTTAATTATAACAAGAAACTGGAAGAATAACTTTGTTTTTGACGCTGTACAATATAATTACATCATCTACATCTTCTAACAACATTATCCCATTCCTTTTATTCTAGCTCAGTCAGCAACATTTTATTACACACACAGCAGTTTGGTTTAAAGAAATAAACACAAAACAAGGTAAAAGATCAGCTCACCCGTAATCTACCGATGGGAAGTCTTATTGTGGTTCATGGAACATCAAGAGGATTTTCACCATGGGACTAGTACAATTTAAACAGCATGTCCTGCACTCTTGCAATTTGTATCCATTGCAAAGCCTTACTATATTAAAAAATTGCACACAAACATAGCCATATATACATACACAAGACATCTCATCCAAGAATGAAAAAAGAAAATAGCATTCATATATAGTGTTGAGCGATTTTTATCGACAAAGTTGAAATCGGCAAGGTTTTTATGGTGATCGAAATTTCCAGATCATGCGATAATTAAGGTTAAAATCTGTGCATCATCTATTAAGATCGCGCCTTTTTCGGCGCTTCCTGTAATTTTGGCGGCCAGCAAATGAGATTACAGAATAGAGCAGGGTGAGATGTGTGTGCGACGTCATGACTGGGATGTGTATGGTTGCGATTGGCTGGAAAAATCACATGACCTCGTTTTACATAGAACAGCGTTTCCTGTTTCAGCCTCAGTGTCTCTCAGCGTCTCATAGGGATAGGACCTGCGCTCTGCCTGTGGCCAAACAGCTCAGCGAAATTAGTCTATTTCTGCACAGAGAAACCTATACTATTAGCTGTGATCCTTCCAATTTAGTTAGATTAGAGATTTGAACATTTTATGTAGTTAGCTAGAGAATTTTAAAGCAGCATCTACCGCTGTAAATTCACGGCGGTGGGAGCGGGGGGGCCCCCGCGGGCGAACACAGACAAGCTCTATCTATAAAGAACACTGGATAAAGTTCACCAAGACTTAGTGTAGACATTGTAGTGGAATATCTTTATTATTAAAAGTTTGCTATTGAAATATTTCCTGGATATTGGGCAGCCTGAACTTATATTGGATAAATATCATTTCTAGTAACTGCAGGTCTCTTTGTTAGCTGCAAAACTCCACTTTTATTATCAGTATACATTTCAGATAGGTGTTCAATTTTACCCATTACACCTGTGACTGTTGATATATCCACCTTGCACTTAAATTACAAACCAGCAATCTTGTAGTCAGCACAGGTTGTTTGTTGCCAAAAATACCGTGTATCGTACGAAAACATCACAGTTACGTGTTTTTTGACTTTTGCGCAGCCAGCTCTGTTCTTTGACTCAGCTTCTACGTAAATCTTATAACAGCAATTCTTTATTCACCACAGGTGAATTGAAAGGTGCAAAAAATACCGTTATTATATCAAAACATAACAGTTACGTGTTTTTTGACTTTTGCGCACCCAGCGCTGTTCATTGACGCAGCATCTACGTAAATCTTAAAACAGCAATTCTATATTCACCGCAGGTGAATTGAAAGGTGCAAAAAATACCGTTTATTATATCAAAACATAACAGTTACGTGTTTTTTGACTTTTGCGCACCCAGCACTGTTCATTGACGCAGCATCTACTAAATCTTAAAACAGCAATTCTATATCACCAAGGTGAATTGAATGGTGCAAAAATTTCCA
>JAODAL010068813.1:0-16646 GCA_025379985.1 Phyllomedusa bahiana
AGAAAAATACAGCGTCGGGAAAGAAAAAATCGGATTGTAAAGGGAGAAGGAAGGATTTGTTTTGTTCTGTGGTCTACAATATCCACAAATCTAAACAAACGTCTGTCGAACCAAGGTTTCATAATAGTTTTCCCATGCCCTCGGGGAAAAGAGGTTTTGAAGAGAAATGATGTCATGGAGAGGATGGGGAACAAAGATTGAAGCGTTTTGAGCATTTAGCCCAAATTTCCCGTGTTAGGGTCATAGGTCCCAGTAATTCCTTCTTCATCTTAACATGGGATGTAGCCCATAATAGAGAGTTGGGGTTTTACAGGTGCTACCCCAAAGCTTCTCTATCTTACCCACCTTGCACGGGGAAATACAGGGAGGACCAGGCTGGTATCCTACGCAATTGCGCTTATTAGATATTTTAAATGTTACTAAATACCCTAAATTGATAGTGATAATGACTTTATAACACTTCATTACACATAGACTATGGCCACATGGCACTGACAAAATTTTTTGAACATAAAGAGGGATGGTTTGATGGCCGAGGTTTGCGGATTCAATCGTGCCCCTTTACATTGAACAGTTCATGGTCAGCCCGAAAAAGTTTTTTTCTAGACGGTGTAGACTACAGCTCAGATTTTCTACTAATGTCAAATCTGAAAATCATCTGAATTTTTGACTGAAAACCAGTGTCGTGTGGACTTACCCTTAACAAGACTTCCAGTTGATTAGAGAAATAGTTGAATGCGTATCCGGATTTGAAACATTCATATGATAGCTCCATGTAACTTGATGTGGTTTTAGCAACATAAGAAATTATTTGTAATTTTTTTTTGTTAAATGCTAAGACCATAGAGATTGCAAGTACTATCCCCTTTCAATAAGTACAATTGACAGATTTCTGTTGATAAAAAAAAGCCACCAGATCATCCCCATAGGCTTACTGTCAAAGGGGTCAAAGGCTTTGACTGTTCAGAACTGAGCAGTAGAGCCCAGCTACGTGAGAGTGTAGGGGTATGTTAACACAGCATTTTGGTTACGTTTTCGGACCCGTATTGGATCCGAAAAATCGCATCCCAAAACTCTGCGTTGATCGGATCCTAAACGGATCCAACACGCAGCTGCATGTTTGGATGTGTGTTGGATGCAGCAGGATCGTACCCTATGGTTTATTATAGGGCTCCTGCTGCGCCTTTTGGACCAAGAACTGACAAGTCAATTCTTGGAACAGATCCGAAAGACGCAATGAGACGCATCAGTGATCACTCGTGTGAATGCCGATGCGTGTTTCATATTAAAAGCAATGTAAATCACATTGCTATTTGTTAGCTGCGTGTTGGGGCAATTTGGGGTCCGACAGACGGATCTAAACACGCAGCTAAAAGCGTATGTAACACGGAGTAAAACATGCCATGTGAACATACCATAGGAATTTACTAGCATATAATGGTCAAAACTAATGTTACAGATAGCTGATAAATGGTGGGAATATAAGAAATAAAAATTGAAAACTATGAAATTAGTGGAACAGCAGCAGATGCTGTAGATGCTCCTGGTTCTGTTTAACGGTGGAGCTCACGTGTTGTCTTTAAATAAAAGTTTCATAAAGTCTCAAAAAGGCAATAAACACAATTTTTAAAAAACATACACATATTTAAAATCTTCCTTCACATAAAAACCAATAAAGCAATAAAGTTTTTGTATACTTTTCATATAGTTTTCGCAAAAGGAGAATGCTGTGAAACAATTGAGCACTGAACTATTTAAAAAACAAAAAACAAAAACATTAAACAGTGTTATATATGAATCCAAAATGATGAATCAAAAAGCCTGCAACTTGACCACCCCAAATATGATGTAGTCAGGGCACTGAAAAAGTCACAGCTTGAAGAATGAGGTCTTCAACATGGAAATGAGCTTGGTCCCTGAGGGATGAAAGGGCATGTCTAGTCTTTGGATATTATCACAAGAATATTCTAATCAGTAGGGTTCTAGGACCCTCACAAATCCTGAGAATAAAGTGGTCTAAACCACCGAAGATTTTACAATGAAGTGATAGGACTGTGTTGTAATTCCCTCCCCTGCGAGTGGCCAGGAGCAATGCTGCAGCCCCCTTAATTCCCAAGATCAGGATCCAGTTGTGGCATATCCTACCAATGTCATCACTTTCAGGAAAGCTCCCGATGTGCTTGCTAAACGTATCCATAGAAATTCAATTGTAACAGATCCACTGGGCCACCGCAAGCGATGGTGTAACCCTCGCCAGGGAGCGGAATCTAAGTAGGTCCCGTTTTTCACCAGAGCCCGCCGCAAAGCGGGATGGACTTGCTGCGGCGGGAGTCTACCAGGTCGCTTCCACTGGCGGGACTTGCTTGCGGTGGTAGCCAAGGGTGAGCGTGGTACAGACTCGTGAGACGTAGGCGAAGTCGAGGACAGGCAGAATGTCAGGACAGGCGGCAGAGGTTCGTGGTCGAGGGACGGAAGCAAGGCGGTACGGTACACGGAAGAGAGTCACGGCACAAAGAATGCTTTCTCGATAGGCTATGAGGCACTAAAGATCGGGCAGGGGACTGCCGGAGGAGGGGCCATTATATAGGGTCAGCGGCTGGCAACCACCAATTACCGGGTACAGGCAAGCAGCGAGTCAGGAGTGCGGTCAGGTGAGTACCCGCGCCCCGGGGAGCGAGTGCGCCCACGGCCCGGCGCACTGACCACTCACCCCGGCACCGAGGAGCCGGCAGGGGAACGGACGCACCCGCAACCTGACCCACGGGCTGCGCCGTGGTCCATGACAACAATAGTCAGATGTCGGCCAAAAGACTATCCTTTTTGCCACTGCCTGGTGGGTATATGTTAGTATCTAGCAAAAAGGAGGCATAGCATACCATTGTTACTTCATCTGAAGGAATCCTATCAATTAAACAGATATCACATATGCCTATGGGTAATGTTTACCAAAGTATGGCATATGTCACAGGTATCTGTTTAATGGATACCTTAGGAGGTTCTTGAGAAGTCACAGTCCATAAAGTTATCACTAGGGCAAAGAAGAAGGGATGTCCTGTCTCTCATCCATCTGAGCTTAGTAGAGAGACACCAAAGAAAACCATTGCCTCACATCCTTTTTTAATTCTTAGGGTATGTTGACACGGCGTAATTGCCGTACATACTGTATGTGCCGCAATACGCTGTGTGTTTTCCTGATGCACGGGGGATCCAGCAGCCTGCCACCCCTATTGACATGCATTGTCAGCGGCGCATAATCACTGCGAACAATTGACATGTCACTTATCTCACCATAATTGCGGCGTGCATTTTGCTGCGTATATTGCGTAATATGTGGCGAAATGTGCACTAAAATAAGCTGTGTGAACATACTCTTAGGTTAAGTCTACACGGCATTGGACAAAAAAAACTCACTGAAAACTAAATCCTAAAAATGTTCATAAAACGGGCGTTTTTTTTACGTGTTTTGCATTTTTTGCAGCTTTTTGTTTGCAGAAATGCAGAAATTTGCAGTGTATTTCTGCAAAAATGCGCTTTACATAGACTTCATTAGTAAATTTTCTGCCCTGCTCTGTTGTTTTTGCAACGTTTCCCAAAAAAACAACCAGCAACAAAAACGAGCAGAAAAAAGTTCTGTGGAGACTACAGAACGTTTTTACTATACAAGTCTATGGGACCTGTTTTCAGTCAATTTATCAGCGTTTTTATAAAATGAAAAGCGCTGAGAGAACGGACTTTTTTGTGGGGGCAATAAAAATCAAAACAAATAAAAAATGCTGAAAAAAGGTGGTGTTTTTGCGTGCCCGTGGAGACATAGTCTAAGGCTATGTTCACATGGTTTATTGCGGCATGTATAGTACGCGTCGCAATATGCCGGGTATTATGGAACCACACGCAGATCAGCGCTTCACTCCAAAGCACAGTGGGGCCAGCTGGGTGCCGACCCTATAGACATGCATTGTCAGAGGTGTGTAATCGCTGTTAACAATTTAACATGTCAATTCTCCCCCCGCGTGGATTGTAAAATGCCAGTCAGATTCTGTTTAAGAATCCAGCCAGTATTTTATCATCTTTTTAATGGGTTTGGGAGACGGGTCTGCACGCAGTTGCGGATTCGCTCATGCCCCATAAGCCAATGTTCACATGGCTTATTGCCGACGAAATTGCGGGAGGGATTTCAGCCGTTTGGAGTGCAAATCGGCGTGCAGTACGCTAAATCAGTCCCAAAATAAGCCGTGTGAACACCCAAACCCATTGAATTGCACCCCTTCCCCAAAACGGAGCAGAAGTTGTGCATTAACCCCTCCCGACTAGGCTATGGATACGCCCTAGCGGGGTGACTTCCCGAAAAAGGACGTATCCTAGCCCGGGCGTCGGCGGGCTTGGGGGCGACCAGCACGATCGAAAACGGGGCCCGCGGAAAATTTCCCCGCTCCCAATGCCTATACCCCGGCCGGGGGGCCCCGCCGCAGGTGATTACCGTTTCTTTACCCCCAGCCTTTATGGCTGCGAAAATAAAGCCGCAGGCAGGGGGAGTGAGTCCCCTGCCTGCCCCCGGCGGGCCGCACTGTAGGCGGCACCGATCCCCTGTCTGATGATTGGGAAGTGAACGGCATTTCCCGGGGTCATCAGTGACGTCACCATGCCCCAATGCATTGTGGGCAGGGTGACAGGCGTTGTATGGCAACCAGTAAACAGTATGATACGTCATGGGTTCTGCATTCTAACAGCAATTGATGGCTGTTAGAAGTAAAGTGAAAAAAAGTGAAAAAAGAAAAAAATTAAATGTAAAAAGTGAAAAAAAAGTAAAACACAAACAAAAAAAAATAAAATAAAAAAAAACACTAAAACCGCCCTTTCCCCCTTTACAAACGCCAACGCCCAAAAAAGATAAAAAATAAATAAAGTACCCATTTTTGGTATGCCGCGTGCGAAAGCCCCACCCGATAAATCTGTCATTTTAATTACCCGTACGGTAAACCCCCATAAAAAAAAAAAACAAAAAAGCACAGAATTGCGATTTTGTACATCCTGAAAAGCACATAAAATTAATAAAAAGCGATCAAAAATCAATGAGCCAAAAGTTTACAATTAAAACTTCGTTACCCCGCAAAAAAAATTCCATCCCGTCCTGTATAGGAAAAAAAAAGAAAATTTTGGGCTTCAAAAGACAGCGAGCATAAAATTTTAAAATTTAAAACAATAAAAACACTTTTTTTTTTTTTTTAAATGCTTCAAAATTTTAAAAAATATTAAATAGGGTACCCCATAATCGTATCCCCCAGAGAGTAAAGCAAACTGGTCATGGATACTGAAAAAGGGAGGTGTTAAAAAAAAATAAAAAACATACTAGGATTGCAGTTTTTCTTCACTCTGCCTTCCAAAAAACGGTTTTAAAATGATCAAAAATTCTTTCCCCCCAAAAATTTAATCCAATAAAAACGTCAATTTTTCCCCGAAAAAAAAAACAACCCCCTACAAGCCCCATACACAGAAAAATAAAAAAGTTTGGCCTCAACTATGGCGAGCAAAATGTTTTTTCTGTTTGAATAAAAAGTGTTTTTATTGTGTAAAAAGCATAAAACATAAAAAAATTTTAAACAAATTGGGTATCGCTGAAATCGTATCGACCTGATGAGAATATATATGTCATTATACTGCACGGGGGACCGCTGAAAAAAAAAAAATAAAAAAAACTACCCCGGAATGCTGAATTTTTTTCAAAATGCCTACAAAAACCTTAAAAAAAGTGATAAAGCGGATATGCCCCCCTAAGGTACTAATAAAAACATCAACTCATCCCCCAAAAAACAAGCCCCGAATCATCTCCCCTATACAGAAAACTGAAAACGTTATGGCTACGAACAGAACAACATAAAAACGCAATTTTTTTTTGACCTAATTTTATGGGTTTAAAAATAAAAAAAACATAAAAAAAAAATATATAAAATCTATACCATTGCAAATTTTACCCCACCCCCTAGTAAAAGAATCCGTCTTTACACTGCCCGGGGAACCTGGTAAAATTGAAAATCAAAAAACAATGGCGGAATTTTGGGTTTTCCCCCCATTTTATAGCCCAAAGCAAAAAAAGCAACTTTGAACACCTTGCACCCCAAAAAGTACAATACACCCCCAGATGGTTCTTTGAGGCGTGTGAATCCAAAATAGGTTGACTTATGGAAAGGTTTCACCTGTTCTGGGACTTTGGGGGGTTTGTATAGCGACATCCCACCAAATCTGCATTCCAAAAGCCAAATAGCGCTCCCTCCTTTTTTTTTCCCCCCCGCCATGCGCCCAAACAGCAGATTACACCCACATTTGGGTATTGCCGAACTTGGAAGAAATTTGGGAACAAGGTTTTTGGGTGCTTTTTTTACCAGGGTTCTTTAAAAATTAAAAATTTTCACTAAAATTGCAGATTATTGGGAAAAAAAAATTGTTTTACATTTTCAGCCTAACGCAAAAAATTTTTGTGCACACCTGTGGGGGTTTATATCTCACTACACCCCCGGATTATTCCTTAAGGGGGGGTAGTTTCCCAAAAAGGGGGATTTTTAGGGGCGTTTATTAAAATTTTGGACCTTGGGTGTCCCCAAACCCGAAAGGGCCTAAAAAAAATTGTATTGAAAAGGAAGACCCCAGATCCAGTAGGTGCTCCCCTATTTGGGGGTTGTGGTTGAACAAAAATTGCACTAGGGCCACATATGGGGTATCCTTTAAAACGGCCCGAATCTGGGGAATCAATTTAAGTTGTATTTCCCCGTCACATTTTCCGTATTCTTGTGAACAATGTAAAAAAATTTTAAAAACTGCAAAAAAAGTGAAATTTTGAAATTTTATTCCACTTTTCTTTAAATTTCCCGTGAAACACCTAATGGGTTAATAAAAATTCCTAAATGCGGGTTTTTACTCTTTAAGGGGTGAAATTGCTTTGATGAGGGCATTTATGGGGTATCTAAATACAGGCCCAAACAAAATCACGTTGAATGGAATGGTTCTCTAAAAAATGTATTTGCAAATTTTTGTTAAAAATTTTAAAAAAATTACTACTAAATTTTTAAACCCCCAAGTCGTAAAAAAAAAAAAAACATTTAAAAAAATTATTTCCCAAACTCGCGACATAGGGAGATGCCATTTATAAAAACTATTTTGAGTGGAATAAAAATCTGTTTACATGCAAAATTTTTTTTAAGTTAAAATTGGTAAATTTTTCAATTTTTTCACGATTTTTTTTATTTTTTCACAAAAAAACAAAATTTTTGGGCCCAAAAATTTTTTATATCTTAAAACACAATTGTCAAGAAAAACAATCTCGAATACATGGGAAAGGGAAAATGTAAAAATTATTTACATAAAGTGAATGACGATTTTTAAAAAAAAGGGCTCTTGAGAGCCAAAAAAGGTCCAGGTAAGGGGGTTTAAATTTAAATATTTTTGGACTGCTGGAGGGTAAAAAAAAACCCCCAGAAAACCGTTCATGTGGATGGGAACGTATTTTTTATTAAAGTCATGGAGCGACGGTGGTAAATTTTGAAGGTTTTCCTAAATCCGAATTCCTGAAGCACTGGCCAAAATCATCACGGGGCTTTTCCGTTTAAAAAAAAGGGGGGGGGAAACAACTCGATGCTGCTGCATTTATTGTTTTTCCCCCCTTCGCTTTTACCAGCTTTTTTTTTGTTTTTGGGAAAAATCTGCGGGGCCGGGATGTTTATTGAAAAGGCTGGCATTTAAACCCTTTTTAAAAATTTTGTACTTCAAATGATATTTTATTTTTAAGGTTTTTTTTCCCTTTTATACCATTTTAGGGACCCTTTTTATTTTAAAAGTAGCATGCTCTAAGTATAGCATTTTTGGGATTTCTCTTATAGCCTTCTCTTTAAAATAAAAAAAAAAAATTCTAGAAACAAATGTTTATTAAAATTTTGGCTAAGTAAAGCCACCTAAACAATACTGCATATAATTATTACGTTTTTTACATACAATATATATTATATACACGATATTACTATGTGTGAACGAGGGCCCAAAGGGGGCTCCTTATATCGCCTAACAACGTGCTCTAGGGAATCCTCAGCATCATTTTGGCCAGTGGCAAATTCTGACAATGTTAGACTCCACTAGAATGTTTTGTGTTAGGCCATGTTCACATGATGTAATTTCGGAGTGCATTTAGACGTGTATTTGCGCTCTAATACGAGCGAGATGCGCCCCGAAATTACGGTAATCCAAAGTTCTCATAAAGAACTATGGATTACGCCTCCTCTCCCCGCACGTACGATACAATCGTATTGTATGTGCGAGGAGATAAGTGACATGTCAATTACTTGCAGTGAATACGCACCGCGAGTAATGACAGTCTATGGAGCCGGCGGGAGTACACGGGTATCAGCGCGACTCCCAAACACCCGGCATAATTGCGGGGTGTACTGTACGCCCCGCAATTACGCTGTGTGAACATAGCCTTACGAAGCTTAATAAAACAACGTGCAGGTTCTTTTCAAACTACAATTTTCCTGCATTATGTTTTTTTTTCATTTCTATATAAAATGTTTTCTTTTTGACCCCGTAAAGCACCATCACATACCATTAAGACAGCGCGGTGCTTTTATGATCAACAACAAGAGCCCGACAGTGACTGAAAGCCAGACTCCCACTACAATGTCAGAGGTTGGAGAAACCTCCCATCTCGGCTGTTTAGAACCTTAGGGTATGTTCACAGAACGTACTGCAATGCCTGCTGTTGAAAGTACGCGCTGGCCAGCACGTACTTTCAACAGCGCAACAGCCTTGCCTCTTATTAGTTTTATTTTCCCCCGTGCGTAATCGCCTGAAAAAAGTGAAATGCCCTCTTCTTTTTAGCATTGAAACGGGGTACATGCGGGAAATTTTGTTTAAATTTTCTTTAAACCCAATTTGGGGTGCTGTTTTTTTTGGTATTTGGGTTTGGTACTTCGGGCAAAGTGGGGCCCCTTCCCAGATATGTTGTGTAAACATCCCCCCTCATTTTTCAGTTTGCAGTCAACAGCTGCATCTTAGTTAAAAATTGCCTTGAAATTGGCTTCCCAAGATGGAGGGGGGTTCCTTTGACCCAATACGAAATAGTTTTAACCCCCATTATCCCTTTCATGTTTTTTATTTATCATTGCTTGAAAAGTCAAAATTTAAACAACCCCTGTCCAGATGAAAACAGAGCAATCTTTTTGTATTACCTACGTTTGTTTTTGAACCACATGCAGATAAGTAGCCCCAAAATTTTTAAAATTGGGGGATAATGTTTGCTATGAAAGGGGTAGTTTGGTCCCCCGAAACGCGTCAGCCTTTTATGCCGCGTGGGGACATGTTTTTTAAAGGATTGCCAATAAAGAATGGATTTTTTAAAGGGATTTAAAATTGGAAATGCTGGATTTTTCATTTTTTTGGAAAAAGTGAGATAAGTCCCCGGGGCCATTCAGGCATCTTTTTAAATTTTTAAACTAGAAAAGGAAAAAAATTTTTTTATAATTTTTTTAGTTGGCATATGACTCCCAAAAAAAAACTAAAAAAAATTTTTTAAAAAAAAAAAAAAAAAAAACTTTTTTTTCCAAAAAGTATTGATTTCCAACCCAAAAAAAAAATTTTTTCTAAAAGGAAATTTTTCACACAGCACGGGGATTCGCCCGTTGGATTTTCAGCGGTTTTCAGTATTTTGAATCTGCTAAAAAATTTAAACCCTTTTCCCCTTTTTGCTTGTAGCCTGAACAAAAAATCCATGGGGGGTGTCTACACAGCACAGGTTTTTCTACTAAAACCGGGGCCATCCGTCCAGGGGAAGAAGATAGAACCCTGATCCCCAAACCCTAGGGGGACTCAAAGTTAAATTTAAAAAAAAAAATGTTTTAAAAAGTAAAAAAAAAAAAAAAATCAAAAAAAAAAAAATTCGAATCCCCCCTCTTTTCCCAAATTTTACAAAAAAAAAATGAAATCTAAAAAATTTGACCCCAAATGGGAAAGGGGCCCCGCATCTAAAAAAAGGCCCAAATCTTTTAAAAATTTTACATTGTTTATCCCGGGAAACGCTGAAAACTTTTTAAGGAAAAAAAAATTTCCAAACATCAAATTGGGGTTTTTTTGGTCATTTCATGTCCACTAAAAATTGGAAAAAATTTTACGGGCCGCGGGAAAAGGGCCCGCGGCAAAAATTTTAAAAAAAAATTTTTGGGAAATTTTTTATTTACGGAACCAAAAATAACGAAAATTTGTACTTTGTTTTTTCCAATTGTATCAACCTGTAGAATCAAAAAAACCATGGGGCCCCAAGGGGGTTAGGGAATATGTCTAGGTCTAAAAAAACCTTTGTTGCCATAGCAACCAATAAGAACGCCCCTTTTTTTTTTTTCCCAGGAGAAACTAAAAATGAAAAGGGGGCGCCTTGATTGGTGTCCCTTGGAGGGGCCAACAATGTGAGTTTTTGCCCCTAGACATTTTTCATACATGTTCCCCAAAAATTTTTAAAAAAGGAAAAGGGTATTTTTTTTTTCCCACATTTTCCCCCAATTAGAATTTTTTTGGGGTTTTCCCCGGTATGGGCCCAAATTGAAAATTTAAATAACCCCTTAGAAAGAAAAATTTGTCCCCACAAAAATAAAAGCCCTCATGTGTCTATTTTGAAAAAAAAAAAAAGTAAGGCTATGTTCACCGGGGCAATGGGGGTTGTACATTACGCCCCGCAATTCGCGGTTGTTCGGGAAGCCCACGTGAAACCGCGTACCCCCCCGAGGCGGGGGGGGGGGCGGGCCCCCGGGCCCCCCAAATTGCCCATTCATTATTTCGGGGAAGGTTTTTCACCGCAAGAAATTGAGGGAAAAAACTCGTCTCTCCGCCCCTTTACAATTTCAATCGAAATTGCAAAAGTGGGGGAAGGGGGGCAAAACCCATAGTTCTCTATAGAACTATGGATTATCGTTTTTTGGGGGAAGGGTGGGGGGAAAAAAAAAACGAACGGAATAAAATAGGCCTTGGTAGTAGGGGGGGGGGGTTTTATGTTCACAGGGCTTTAATTTTGCAGGGCGACTGAACCCCCCGCAATTACGTCGGGTTGTTGGGGAGATGACTAAAGGCGCATACCCCGCCGACACAGGGGGGCCGGCCCGCCCCATAACATTCTTTTACCCCGGGGGGTTCCCAAATTCGTTTGCAAAATTGACATTCACTTATCCCCCCCAAACCCGAAACAAACGATCGTATTGAAAGGCGATGTTCACACAGAAAAATTGGGGGGAAATTTAAAGCCCCGAAATTACCCGTGGGGTTTTTGGGAGGGGTGGGGCCTGAAACCCCCGCCGGCCCATGGGACTACTTTTACTAGCGGGCTTATACGCTGTGGGAAAATGAATGTCTTTTTTCCCTCCCCGCTTGGGGGAATTCTCCAACAGGAGAGGAAAAGTAAACCATAGTTCTCTATGAAAACCCGGGAAAAACAACCTTTAATGATTGGGGAAATTTTTTCCGTTTTAAGAGCGCAGTACGCCCCAAAAAAGGGGCAAAAATGCCCCCCAAAAAAAAGGGCCTTTTGGAACATCCCCAAAGGGGGGGTTAAAAAGGGCTCAAACATAAATGAAAAAATCCTTTTATTCAGTAAATGGAATGGATACATTCAGCCCAAAAATACGGGACAAATTTTTTCCCCTTAATAAAAAAAAAACTTTTATAAACTACATATCATCAATCCTTTTCTAAACCGCCCAAGTTTGAGCCCCACCCTGGGGCTCCCACCCCCTAGGGGAGTGTGAGGACCCTCCCGCGAATGCGTGCTCGGGAGGCCCCCGGTGGCGCGTTGTTGGTTGGTTTCTATGGAAAACTGCAAACATTTTCTAAACCGGATGTTTCCCGTCCGGCGGTGGGGGGGCTGCGGCGGGGTCAGTGACAAGGGGGGTTTGGGGGGTGGTATGGGTTTTGTGTATGTTCAGACGTTTGTTTTCTGTCCCCTGGGTTTTTTTGGGGTACAGTCATAAAATGGGACATTTCCTTTAAACTTTCCTGTGACTTCTACCTTCACACTCCCCCTCCTCCTGAACATGAGTGGTCCCCGACTTTTTCTTGTTTTTTTGGCTTGCCTTTTTTCTTGTATTTTGGCTTTTATAAAAATTTTTCCGGGAAAAAGTTTAGGACTATGAAATGGCCTTTGGGTTTCCCGGGCCCCTGCCCCTACTACGGGCCTTTTGGACAATTAAATTTTACACCCCCTCTTCCCTTTGGGGTTTAGTCCTTTTCACTTAGGCTAGGGTTCCCCACACCAGTCGGGTGGAGTCGGTAAGCCAAAGCCCCCCAACTCCTTTTTTTCCCTTTACTCCGACTCCTGGCCCCCCATACACGGCGTTTTTTAAATACAAATTTTAAACTGTAGTAAAAGGTCCCATGGGCTGTTTATCCCCTTTTAAGATACAATAATCAAGCTTTTTAGGAAAGAACAGACACTAAACCCCAAAAAGGGGGTTTTTAAAAAAAAATGTTTTTAACTTTTGACTTTCAGGCTCCATCTCCCACCATCTACTACAGCTTTTTAATTGAGGGGCCCACCATCATTTTTTTAGACAATTTATTTTATCTAACTTTATACAAACAATTTTTTAGTTTTTTTTTAGCATCTGCTTAGTTTTCCCCCAGATTAAAATGCATTGGGTTTCTGTTTTTTCCCCCTAAAAAAAACCACCCTTTTGGGTTTTTAGCACTGGCCCGAAACCTTCTGGGCCCCTGGGTCAGATTTCCAAAGCATGTCTTGACCCAAAATCTGAAAAAGGGGCAGATGATTTTTTATTTAAAAAAAAGGTGAGGAAAAGGGGCCTGAAAGGGCACAAATTTAAAAATTGTTTTCCCTTTTTGGGTTGTCGATGTAAAATATATTTTAAAAGGGTATGACTTTTGAACTCAAAAACTTTTTTTAAAAATTGTAAATATGAAGTGGAAAAAAATTTTTTTTGAAATCTTTTTGCTATTTTGGGGGCGGAACTTTTCCCCCCGGGGCCAAGGGGCTTTTTCCCGCTCCCTGTCATCAATTAATTCCTCATTGTTTAGAGGGCTGAAGATATGGGAGCATTATACTGGGGCCCGACCCCAAAACCTTTTTGCTCTTTGATTGAACAACTTTACCCAAATTATTTTTATAATTTTGGGGCAGTCCCTTCCCAATTTTTTTAAAGACTGGACTCCTGCAAAAAAGGGCACCCCCGGGCTCCACCCCCCGACTCCACAGCCCCGTTAAAAACGGGGGAAAATTTTGGGTGCATTTTTTTCCGTGTATTTGGGGGCTTAAAAAAAGGGGGAGATGCGCGACGAAATGCCCGGGAAACCACAGCTTTTCATAGAAACCCATTTTTTTACACCTCCTCTCCCCGCTCGGGACACACGATTGTATTGTACGCCCCGGGGGCTAAATGACCCTGTCAATTTCTTGCGGCGAATTTGGGACTTTCGGGGTAATGCATGTCTATGGGGCCACAGTACATCGTGTGACCATAGCCTTAGGGTGGTTCACACACAGACCCTCATTTGCCATCTCTGTCTTATTAAAACCCCCATTAAATTTTTTGCAAGTACTTTTTGGGGTGTAATTTGCCCACGAATTGCCCCGCTTTAATACGCTTCAAAAGTTCACGTGCAGCTCTCGCTGAGTTTAAGGTAAAATCATCGTCGTCGTCCTCCAGACAGTGATGGTCTTAGTCGCGTATTTTTTGCCAAGAAATGCAAAAGTCGATTTTTTTGTTTTAAGTTCCCTAAATTTTTCATTTTTGTAAAAAAAACGCCCTTTTGCGGGGGTGAAAATGTCCCCCGCCTCCCAAAAAAAGACTGGGGAAAAACGCATTAAACAGGGGTTTAAAACCCGGGTTTCTCACAGCGGTCCTGCGATACCCTAAATTTGGGGCAGCTTCAGCTTTCTTTAAATTTTTTTTTTTTTACTACCCAAAGCCAGAAAAAGTGGGACATTGTTTTATCGGTAGGTTACTCGACCCCTTTTTGCTAAGCCACACCCCTTTTTTAAAACAGTTTTGGGAGAAAAGTGGGGTTTTTTAAACCCAAAATAAAAGTTTTTGTTTTATGTTCTGCCCAGAAAAGTGCCCGTTTTTTTAAAACATTTTAAGAACCCCATTTAGGTTTCAGGCCACATTAGTGGAACCCCCCGCTGTTTTTCAAAACTGATATTTTTGGGGGGGTTTTTTTTTTTCCATAAAAAAAAACAGGGCCCGATGTGTTTTAAAAGGTGCGTGAAAAATAAAATGCATTTTTTTTAGGGCAGGGTATATTTCTATTTGAGGGGCCATGGTGGGTTTAAAAAAAAAAACAAAAAAAAAAAAAACCCCTACAAGTCCTAGGTTAGTGATTTTTTTTTTTTTTTGAAATTTTTCCCCTACATTTCCACATTTTTCCTAAGTTTACCCCTGCAAAGTTTTAAAAAAAAAAAAAAAAAGGGGGGCCCAAAAACCAACGGGATTTTTCACATTTTATTTCTTTTTATGTTTCTTGCACAAAAAATGCCGTCAGATTTAGAATAAATTTTTAATTTTAGGGCTGTGGATCGCAAGCCAAAGCCCCGGGCTCCGACTCCTTTAATTTCCCAAACCCCCCGACTCCTGACTTTCCCCCCATACATGGCGCATGTTTAATTTATAACTTTACGGGAGTTTAAAAAGGTTTTTATCACAGGGTTTTTTTCCCCTTTGGGGCGGGGGTTTCCCCATGGAAGGGACAAATACCGGGTTTTTTAATCCGACCGTATTTGTTCCCCGTTTTGCAAACCGTTTCCCCCCGGGGACAGGGGGGGCGGCTTTCTCCGCGATGAGCGGGAAAAAAAAGCCCTCCCCCCTTACATTTCACTTCACAAATTCCGTCCGAAAACCGGAAAGGAAAAATGCCAGAACAAAAATTTTTTTTGGGGGGCCCGCAGGGGAAAGAAAATGGGCCCGGGGGGGAAAACCCGTGCATTTGGGGGGTGCACCGGTTTTCCATAGAAACACAATTTACTTTATTTTTAGCGGTTTTTCAAAAACGGTTTTGCAAAAAACCCCAAATCGGCGAAAAAACCGGGGTTTTGGGGCATCCCCCTTTTGAACAAATAATCAAACTATTTAGGTTTTGAACAGACATCCAAGCAAAAAAGGGGAAAAAAATGTTTTTATTTTTTTGGGAAAACTTTTGGGGGGGAAAGTTGAAGAAAAAACTGTATTTGTATCCCAAATCCAGTTTTGCACCAACAAATTTGGAATATTAGAAGAGACCCGGGAAACAGATTTTTGGGCAACAAAATGCTTTTAAACTGATTTAGGGGCCCAGAAAGATTCAGGCAGTATTTTTAAAAACCAAAATTTTATTTCCCCAAATACTAACAAATTTAAAAATTAACATGTTTATGTTTTGGGAAACAAAACAGTAAAAATGCAGTTACAGGGAAAAAATCTTCAGAACTCAGCAATGTTTGATTCAAGTCAAATTTTTGTAATAAGATAGATAAGATGACTGTATATAAAAAATTTCAGTTGCCTCATTTTTTCAAAGCTGTAGTGGATGGTAGATAAAGGAACCCGAAAATCTCACAAAATTCAAAACTTTTTTTAAATTTGCTTTTTTCAAAAGGAAAATTTTTATTTAAATTGGGTTTGACTTTTTGAACAAAAAAAAAAATAGTTTTTTCCAACAGATCCCTTTCTTTTCATGACCTCACATTGGGCTCTTTAAATTTCCAAGGGGTTGAGAAAGGCCCTCTACCTTTAAATTGGGGGGGGCCAAAACGATGACCACGGGGCAAAATTTTTTAACCCAAATTTCAGGGTTAAAAAAGGGGAATTGCCTCACCACAGGGCAGTTTTAAGGTGAATTTTTGAACTCTTCTACTTGTTTTTAAAGCAAAATGAAAGATTTTGCTGAAAAACTGTTTTGCAGAATCTTTTCCCCCGGAGGCATTTCCCTTTTCCTGTCCTGGCTAACAAAAATGAAAAAAAAAAAGGCTGAAGATATGGGAAAACCCGTAGCAAATGGCCCGGAAACCCCAAATTCCTCTTGCTCATTGTTTGAACTAACTGGGCCAAAATTTTTTTTATTTTTGGGAGTTTGGAGTCGGTCCCCCTTTTTTGACGACTCCCACTCCTGAAAATAGCCCCCCGAAACCCCCCGACTCGACTCCACAGCCCCTTTGTTTTAAAGTTCCCCGGAACCCTTTTGGGGGAAAACCCTTAGTAAAAAAAAAAAAGGGTGTGTAACCCACAGCATTCTCTTTATTTTGAGGGCTACACAGCGCTGGGTTCGGGTTTTGATTTTCGGCAGATTCAAAAATACGGATCCCGTGAAAAAACCGACCCAAAATCCAAAGCTATGTAGACGAGCCCCAAGGCCAAAGGTTTCCCCACGGGCTTATTTTCAGGGGGGTAATTAAAGCCCCGTGGACCAGGGGCGGAGCGGGGCCCGGGACCTCGCCAGCCCCTAAAAAAACCCTTTAAAATTTCCCGTGGCACCCTATAAAAGCCGGTTTTTTATTTTAATGTCACTTTTTTCCCAGGGCGGGGGGAAATTTGCCGAGCAGGGAGAGGGGAACCCTAAACCAAAGTTCTCTATGAGAATTTGGGTTAAACCCTAATGAATGGGACTTTTTAGCCCGTAATTTGGCCCCACTTCCGGGGCCT
>JAODAL010068814.1:0-16644 GCA_025379985.1 Phyllomedusa bahiana
ACAGTTGAACGAGGGCTTCCTTTACACACCCCAACCGTAGCGCGCATGAGCGTTGTGTAATGAGACATATGGTATCTTTCCTCTCAATAAGGCAGGTTCGCTAGGGCCTTGTAGGAATCCACCAGGGCCACCTCCAAAACGACTGCAGGATTACTTTCATCTACTCAGATCACCAAGATGCTAAATATAGTTGTATGGTTGCATAGTAGTGATATTAATCCGGCATTGCCAGCCCTCCTCCATAAAGTGCCTTTAGAGTCTCCCTATTTAACCGAGGCTGCTGACTAACTCCCAAAGAAAGGAAAAGATTAACTTATCCAATAACTTGAAGTGGGACTTAGCGATCATATGAGATGCTGCCCTATAGATTTGTAAATGTTTTGGCACAAGTATCTTACTTGAGAGTAATGTGTTGAACCATCGGCGTAACATTTAAGGCAACAAATTTTTGTACATCTCAGTGGAGCAATTTACTTATTTTGGGGTTGTTAATCACAATCGTGAGAGTTGACCGTGAGGTAATATCCTGATGAGGGACGTTGTCCAGTAGGCACAAACTAGATTTTGCCCAGTTAACCCGGAGCCCTGAATAGCTGCCAAATTCATCCACAGTAAGCAATAGAGCCTCCGGCACCCGACACGGGTTGCCTAGATATATCAGCATGTCAACAGCATACAAAGAAAGTTTTTCTGTAATACCTTCTATCTCCCACCCTTCAATATTTGTGTTATAGTTATATCAGAGAGGCTAGAGGCTCCATAATCAGGGCAAACAATAAGGGAGACAACCCAAGGGAAATGGGCTAGAGATGCAACCGTTAACCCGAACCCTAGCAGTTGGCTTTAGGTATAATAAATGTAACCAGTGCAAGAAATTTTTAGGTAACCCCATTCGATGGAGCACAGCCCACATATAGCACCATTCAACTGCAATCGAATGCCTTCTCATTGTCTAAGGAGGCAATCGCCCTATTCTCAGCATTAGTGTGATCTCTAAGTTTCTGTAAAGCCTCCTCAAGTTGATGGTGGTAGATTTCCCTGGCATAAAACCCGATTTGTCCATCCCCACCTGTGACAAAATCACTGAATTTAGTCTCATGCCTAGCACCTTAGCCAATATTTTTGCATCTAAGTTCAGCAGGGAGATGGGCCTACAGGAGCCAGAAAGATCTGCTGGTTTCCCTGGTTTGTGAATCACCGCTATCACCACTTCTGATAAAGAGGGAGGGGGTAATTCCCAACTTTCCAGCGCATGGGCAAACGAGGATTCTAATCATGTACTATATTGCTCCACATCCCATTTATACCATCCTGCAGGGAGCCCATCAGGGCCAGGCGTTTTCTGGGTCAGCAATCTACCTATAGCTTTTTGTATCTCTCCCTTAGTGATCAGAAGCGCCAAACCCTACTCATCCGCAGATAAGCTAGGTAAGGACATTGTGTCCAGAAAAGCTGCAATCTCAGCATCCGAACATTGAAGGCTAGAGTATAGGTGTTTGTAATGATTTGCAAATTGGGCACAAATATCCTGGGGGGCAGCAAGTATATCGCCAGTATCAGTAGTAAGATTAGCAACCACTGTGACTGGGGTTTCAGATCTTGCCAAGGCGGCCAACGTTTTACAATTTTTGTCCCCTTCTGCAAAAAAAACCTGGTGGGTTTTCAGTAATCTTTTTTGAGCGTACTCTAAGTAAATTGTATGCCCTCTGTGACTATCAATCTAGTTTTATTGTCAGGGATAGGAGACCTAACATATTCGGCCTCTCGCAACATTACATCACTTTCTAAGGAGATAGGACTGCTAACCAGATCAGTATGCAGCAATGTCCCCAACAATCACTCCTCTCATGACTGCCTTATGGGAGTCCAATTCCATCAGCAGATTTACAGAGCTTAAATTTATGTCCCAATTATTATCCAGTTCTAATAAACACTTGGCCGCCACCACAGGTACTCCCTACTATTTTGGGTTGAGGCCCCACAAGATTTGCGACGTCCCAAACAGTGGTGATAGCAAAACCAGCAACTGGGCATGATCCGAGATCCCTCTGGAGAGATACTTAGAAATAGACCGAAGCAACTCTTTAGAGACGAAGCCCATATCAATATGAGAAAGAGGCTGAGAAACAGGATAATTGCCTCAGATTTGGATGTGTCCACCTCCAGATCTCAGCAGGGCTGTGGAGGTCGGCAAGCCGAAGCCCGATCAGATCCTCAATTTCCAAACCTTTCCGACTCCTGACTCCCTCTACATGGCGCAGGGTTTAGTGATAACTTTACTGTAGTAAAATGGTAACATCAAGCTGTTTTATCACCTTATGATAAAATAATCAAGCTATTTAGGTAGAAAAGACACTTACAAGCAAAAGGGTAACATGTTTTGATCTTTTGAACAACTTGTTAGCAGAGTTAAAGGGAAAAAGCTGTATTTGTATCCAAGCCCAGTCTGCCCCAACATTGGGAATGTGTAGAAGAGACCGGGGATCAGATTTGGTCAAGTTTATGCTTGAATCTGATTCAGAGCCCAGAAGGATTCAGGCAGTATTGAAAACCAAAAGGTGGATTTCCTAAAATACTAACAAATAATAAAAAACTAACATTTTGATTTTTAGGAGCAAAATTGTAATAAGCAGATGCTTAATACTTGCAAGTAAAATTTATGTTTTAATATGGTCAGATGACTGTATATACAATTACGTAGCCTCATGTACAAAGCTGTAGTGGATGGTGAAAAATGGAGCCTGAAAGTCACAGTTCAAACCATGTTCCCCTTTTGCTTGTCGGTGTAAAATATTTTTATTGGACAGGGACTTTAGGACACAAAAAAATTGTAAATATGAAAAACACTGCAGGAAATTTGTGAAGTCTCTGAATTTGTTCTGAGAAATAATATTGCCTCATCAGATCTGCATACATGACCTCACATTGATCTAATTATTTCCAGGCTAGAGAACGGCCTCTCTACACTAACTTGGATTGGTGGCAAAGTGGTGACCACAGGGGCAACATCTCTAACAATATCAGGGTATAAAGGAATTGCCTCAGCCACAGTCAGTTTTGATGAATGGTTGGACTCTTCTACCTCTTTGAAAACAGGTGAAAAATGTTGCTGAACTCTGTTTGCCATGGGGAGCAGAATCATTTCCCCTGGGGCAGCGCTTTGCCTGCTCCATGTCATCAATTACACTCCTCATGTGTGAGGCTGAAGATATGGAAGCAGTGCACTGGCAAGACCCAAAATCCTTTGTCTTGGCACTTCATCGAACTAACTGGACCAAATTATTATTTATTTTGGGAGTCGGTAGTCGGTCCTTTTATGACGACTCCGACTCCTGCAAATAGCCACCGATCAGACTCCACAGCCCTGGATCTCAGTTAATTCATGCACTGCAGCCCAGACCGCTAATTTCTTATTATGAGAATAAGAAGTTTACAGCCCATCAAGCTCCCTGTCTAGAATAGCTTAAAAATCCCCAGGATAATAAGAGACATGTGGGTATTGCAAAATTAGAGCCATGATTGACTCTAAGACAGCACCATTAAAAGGTGGCAGGACATAAATAATGCAAAGTACTAATTCCCTATCCCCTAAATTGAAGTGGAGAATAACGTAACATATTTGCCAGACTGATCCAAAAGAAGGTGTGAAAGGTGAAACGAAAGTGATTTACTCACTAATATAGACACCCATGGACGCGTCAATGTCAAAATTATCTGACCCTGTAAACGGGTCTCCTGCAGAAGAAGGACATCAGGGCTATAAAATTTAAGGCAATTAAATACTAATGCTCTCTTCACATTACAATGAAGGCCCCTTACTTTCCATGAGACTTGTGACTTGCCATGTTAAGAGTTCTGAGATGTAGAGAAAAAAAGCACAGCTAGAGGCCAAAGTACCAAAGCCCATTCACCCATATTCATAAACCTAGACAAAAGACGGTGAGAAAACCCCAACCAATCCACACCTTGCTTGAACCTTTTACCCTTAACCAAAAAAAACATGTAAAACATGCACTAGTGCATGTGAGTTGTCGGGCTATCAGCACCGAGAACCCAGCAGAGGCATATAGAAAAAAAGCCAAATAGTGTTCCTTCTGAGTCAGACACCCTTTGCTAAACAAGACAAATAAAAACAAGATAACTTCAAATAACCGGAGCTGGGAATACTGGTAGTAGAGAAAAAGCTCCAAAATGACATCTCCATCTGGAAGAGGGGGGAAGAAAAAGAAAATCAAAAAAAGGGGGAAAAAAATAAAAAGGTGGCTGTAGAAAATGGACAAAAAAAAAAAAAAAAGTCAAAAAAACAAAAAGAGAGGAGACAGGGGAGGAGAAATGAGGGGCGATCCCCTCCAAATACTACCAGCTAGTAATACAGTATGTAACAAATCTTAACATTCATTGGCTGCATAGTAGAGAGAAAGGGAGGACTACATAAACCATACAGTGACTGCAATTATAACGTCATCACATGGCAACATACAACTGCATCATCCCCTAGTCCATCACCCGTTCCCACCATGACGATCCATTCAATCCGAAGCTTCCTCAGGAGTGAGGAAAAACACTGCTTAGTCTCCCTCCTGGACACACAAACTTGCGGGGTAGAACATCGCATCCTTCAACCCCATATCTCTCAGACGGGATCTCACTTGCGAGACTAGACATCTCTTCTTCTGCACCACCGAGGTGAAGTCCGGGTAGAATGATAGCTTTTTGTTTCACAAGAAATGGTGTCCTTTTTCCTTGCTGCAGTCAAGATAGCATCTCAATCCCTGTAGTGAGAATCTTCATTATAAATGGACACCGAGGCGCGCTAGGAAATAAGGGTGGGTCAGGTTTCGATGAGCCATTTAAAACTATAAAACATTGCAATAAAATGATCGAGTCAGAAGTCTCTATTATCAATTTCTCAGCAAATCGTTCGGGTTCAGATTTTTCCCGCTTTCTCTGGTAGGCCCGGCTCTTATTTTTTGCATCCTTGCCCTGGCTTGAAACGTTTTAACTGTTGCTGCAGGATGTGGAGAGAGCCTGCTGTGAATGGGTAAACATCCTCCAAATCTCCCAATCTTTGCTCTGCCTCCGTTCTTCTTTTTTTCCTCTGTGCTATGATTTTGACAAAATTAATGTCTGTTTGAAGGTGGTCTAAAGTGGCTAATGCAGATTACAAGGGGGCATTTCTCCCATTATTTTATTAGTATCTACCAATCCAGCAGCCAAGGAGGATTCAGCATTTTGTTGATCCGTTTGACTCATGGCGTCAGTATTGGCTTGGGTGGAAACAGACTTCTGCATTTACAGATGACTTATTATGGCCCATACAGGAGAGATTATGGGCCCCGTGAAGTAGAAGAAAATAGTGCCAGCACAATGGAACTGAAAACAAATAATTAAAACAGATGCAGACACCGACTGGAAAATCAGTAATGTGCAGTTCTATCTGCAGAGTAAACTGGAATTTTTGATAACACGACCCAGGAGATAAAGCAATAGCCTCAAGGTTGGCCACTCTTGTAGTTCTAGAGAAATAGAAGATAATTTCTAGAATATGTATAGCACAAAGTGGTCTACAGCACCTCCCCAGCCCAAAGGGAGGATCTAGGAGTAGAAACTGCTTATCTAAATGTAGATATAGATGACAATCTCAGTCATCAAGGTCCAGAGCATATGTGAAAACGTAGACCCCCAGAAGCTGGTTTTTCAATACAGGTAAATCGATCCTAATATTCCCAGGGATAGTAGCCCAGATGCAGGACTGCATGTTTTTCAGTAGGTCTGAGTAAAATAAAATAGCCCAGAGGAGCTCCACTGTTAAGACTACCGGGAAATTTTAGAGCACTTCATGTTTCCCCTCTGCTGGCAAGCTTTTTGGAGATGGAATTTTCATTTTCCAGCAGGACTCCGCACCTATCCATATTGCCAAAAGTACCAATACCTGGGTTAATCATCAGTATTATTACAGTATCAGCATTGCTGTGCATGATTGGCCAGAAAACTCACCAGGCCTTAACCACATAGAAAATGTCTGGGGTATTGTCAAGAGGAAGATGAGACACCAGACCCAACAATGTAGACAAGCTGAAGGCTGCTGTCCAAGCAACCTGGGTTTTTCAAAACGCTTCTGCAGTGCTCCCGGCTGATCACCTCAATGCCACGCAGCATTAATGTAGTCATTCATGCAAAAGGAGCCCCAACCAAGTATTCAGTGCATTTACTATACATACTTTTCATTTGGCCAACATTTGTGAAAAGTTTTTGGAGCACAGTTGTCTTATACAATATTCTAATTTTCTAAAGGTGATGATTATGGCTTAAAGCCAAGGAAAACCAAAAGTCAATAAGATTAACAAACACTTGAAAAAGTTCACTCTGACTAATGACTACATAAAAGTTTCACTTCTTAAATTGAATTACTGGTGGGTGGGGGGGACTTTCAGCAAATATTTAATTTATTGAGAAAGATTGTAGGCGTGGTTTTTACGGCATTTTTTTCCCCACTTGTGTGTACTGCCTTGTTTAAAGAACAAGCTTCTTTCAGTTATCTAAAATGTTCACAAGGAGTTACAAGCGAATAAATCAATTACTTTTGTTAGAATCTGCAAGACTTCAACCACAATAAATTTATTACTCACTTGTATAAAAACCTTGCAAAAACTCTAGATAACTGAAAAAAGCTTGCTGGCCATAAAATTACGTTTATTTGTTTTAGTTTGCTGATATGTTCTCCTTTGGATTATTAAGCACATGTCATGCTCCATTTGCCTGCCAAATCTGTGAGCTGTATTTTTTGCTTTTGTGTGCTGTGTATTACCAGTAATGCCACTCCAGAAAACCACCTCTTTATCTGGACTAGATTTTCTTTTATGCATATACTGGAAACCATTATTAATACAGTTTACATGGTAAAAATTTCATTTGGGCATCTCTGATGGGTTTTAAGAGAAAAAATTATAAAACTGGAAAAGAGATTAACATTGTGTACACATTTCAAGCAGTTCATTGATTAAAAAAAAAACATAAAATGCAACCTATGGATTAAAATGATTAGTTTTTTTTTGTTTTGTAATTTGAGGTCACTATGAAGAATTTTTATACATACTGCTAAGTTGTTCTATTATTGCAACTAACTCAGGGTTTCCTCCTAGTGATCTGATGTGTCCATAGGCTTCATTTTCTAATTCTTTTAAAGTTTGTCTTGTATATTCAAAAGAGCCCACCTTCTCAAGGTAGTGAACGCAATATTTCTTGATGTCTATATTTTCTGTTCTCTGTCGCAATATATTTTGAACCTGGGTACTTTCAGGCCTTGACCAAATAGCATGTATCGTAGGAAATGAAAACTTGCCTTCTGTCAAATCTTCACAAAAGCTTTTGTTTTCAGTATACTCTTTGGAGTGCAAGTTTGCATAGTCATCTCTGATTTGAAAGAAAAGTCCAAGAGTATTTAATAAAGGCTTTAAATCTTGGTCATATGAAGAAAACAACTGCATTAAGCCTATAGCCAATCCAAAGAGACCCCCTGTTTTCTGCAATACCATAGCTTTATATTCTGCTTCTGTGGGACATGTGTATGTATCTCTCCAGTAAATGTCTAAGCCTTGACCACGATGGAGTTCAAGTAATTGCTGAGTAAAAACATGGACAGCTTGTGGATGGTTAAGAGTTAAAACTTTCTCTAAGCCCAGAAAATAAACGTAATTTGCAGAATTTATAACAGATGGAATGCCATAGATGCTATGTGCAACTGGAAAACCCCGGCGAAGCTTAGAGTTGTCCTCAATGTCATCAATTAGTAGACTAGCATTGTGCAACATCTCTGTAACTTCAATGATCACCTGGTAGTGATAAAAAAAAAAACAAAACACTTAATTAGCAAATAATCAAGTTTCAAATTAATACAAAATGTTGATCCAAGTTTCAATTACATGGAAAATTTGCTAAGGTCTATGGACCAGCATGCTGTATAGTAGACAGGGAATAAGGTTATCGTACACAAAACATACAAAGGACGTACAACAATGAAGACAATTCTTTATTTGATACTCTGAATCACTTTAGATTTTGCCGCCTTAGTTTGACTTAACTTTCTCTCTATACTGAAGAAATTGAAGAACCTCTTGTGCTGGAATGACAGGTACATAAGAGGATGAAGATAGGTGTTTAACTATATATTGATTTATCATTCGACAACACCTGAAAATGGCTTGCAAGAGGAGTTTAAACGTTACTTGTTTAGACATGGGCGAATAAATCTATACTTTTTTTTTTTTTTTTTTAAAGGGAAGGTGATGTGCCAATTACTTTTTTCTTAATAGTAAAGTATTTGGAGTTGCTAGATCTAATGCCTTTGAAGCTTGTACGCAGCTTCTTAATTTATTTTAGTTTTTAAAGATAATGCTGCCCCTTAATGCTTTCCGAGATCTGCAACTGTTTAAATTTGTCAACCTACCCATCTGAGGGCCTATGTTAGCAGGCCAAGTTGCATTGTTAAAAAGGATGTTTTTTTTTTTGTTCCTCTAGTAGTGCCCATTTAAAATAAAAAAATGAATTAAAAAACCTACCACACCCTTTTACATGGACCAGACGTTCCTTTAAATATCTGGGTATCCATATCCCCTCTGACCCACAAGACCTATTTGAGTTCAATTTTGTCCCCCTTCTACATTCAACAGGAGATCTGGCAAGGTGGAACGCCAAATATTTCTCTTGGCTGGGGAGAATAAATATAATTAAAATGAATGTTTTGCCCCGTATACTGTATTTATTACAGGCTCTACCTTGCCTTCTGCCTAAATTGTTTTTTCTGACGGTGGATAAGATTTTACGTAAATTCACATGGACAGGCAGGAAAGCGAAGTCAGTGCTCATAAGAGACAGACAGGAAGGAGGTTTAGCTTTCCCTGACATAAAAGCCTATTACTTGGCCTCAGTGGCAGCACGAGTGTTTGACTTCCACCATCATCGATCCACGAAACTGTGGGTACGGCTAGAGGAGGGTATATATATTGCCCCACTGGCCAATTTGCCTTGGTTGCCTCGATCCGCTTTCCCGTTGCGGCTGTTGCGAGCGCTCCCCTGGGTGGCAAGCCACACTTTTCAGGCTTGGAGGACATATGGGACCACTAGAGGTATTTTCCCCTGTGGAGGCCCACTAACCCCAATAACGGGAAATCCTTCATTGGGAACGCGTTGGCCCTCCATTTCCACCACTGATGACAGAGTAGGGAGACCACTACAATTCTCCAACGTTCTCACCGCACAAGGGTTGAGATCCATGACGGAGATGAGGGAGTTATCTCCTCTCCTCCCTGTCCCTTGGTTTAGCCATTTACAGCTTATGCATTACTACGCTACAAATAAAAACGCACTGCGCCTTCAGACCCCTCACCCCTCTGGAAACATTATTTTCCAGCAGAATATCCGGAAGTCATCTAATCTCCAAAATATATAAATTGATCATTGCCTCCATGTCGGAGTCTGGGCCTGCTTATCGAAATAGCTGGGAGGTGGAACTCGGTAGACCTATCTCTGAGGAGGATTGGCAGAAAGCAAATGTATTGGCCTACAAATCTATTGTGCCTTGTAAGCTACAGGAGCTTCATTTTAAAATACTCTCCCGGTGGTATAGGGTACCACCAGGCTCGGACTGGGCCGCCGGGGGACCGGGGGATCCCCCGGTGGGCCCCCCCCCGAGCCGCTGGGGGCCCCGGAGGCAGTGCAGTCGCTCCCCGGGGCCCGTCCGCGCATCCGGTCCCTGAGCGCCCGGGACCCGCATCCCGAGCGCTCAGAGACCGGCCCCGTAGCCCGGGCCTAATGTCCCCCACTCCCGGGGCAGCGCGGGGTCCGCGGAGCCCAGCGCCACTAGCGCTGCGCTCCACTGATCTCCCAGGCAGGCTGAACGCATTAGGCCTTCAGCCTGCCGGGCGCGGCCCCTACTGGTGACGTAGGCGCGCGGTGACGTCACTTAAACCGCGCCGCCTATGCAGTGCAGGCAGGAGCCGGCGGCAGCGCAGAGCGGGCGGGAGCGGAGCAGGTAAGTGATTTGTTGTTGTTTTTTTTAAAAAAACTACCTAAAAGGGGGGCTCTGGCTACAGGGGGGCTCTGACTACAGGGGGGGCTCTGGCTAAAAAAAGGGCTCTGGCTACAGGGGGGGCTCTGACTACATGGGGGGGCTCTGACTACATGGGGGGGGCTCTGACTACATGGGGGCTCTGACTACAGGGGGGGCTCTGACTACATGGGGGGGGGCTCCGTCTAGATGGGGGGGCTCCGACTACATGGGGGGGGCTCCGACTACATGGGGGGGGCTCCGACTACATGGGGGGGGGCTCCGACTACATGGGGGGGGGCTCCGACTACATGGGGGGGGCTCCGACTACATGGGGGGGGCTCAGACTACATGGGGGGGGCAACCGAATCCGTGGGGGGGGCACCGGCTACAGGGGGGGGGCTCCGGCTACAGGGGGGGGGCTCTGGCTACGGGGGGGGGCTCTGGCTACAGGGGGGGGGCTATGGCTACAGGGGGGGGGCTCTGGCTACAGGGGGGGGGCTCTGGCTACAGGGGGGGGCTCTGGCTACAGGGGGGGGCTCTGGCTACAGGGGGGGGGCTCTGGCTACAGGGGGGCTCTGGCTACAGGGGGGGGGCTCTGACTACAGGGGGGGCCCTGACTACAGGGGGGGCCCTGACTACAAGGGGGGCCCTGACTACAAGGGGGGCCCTGGCTACAAGGGGGGCCCTGGCTACAAGGGGGGCTCTGGCTACAAGGGGGGCTCTGACTACAGGGTGGTCCTGGCTACAAGTGGGGCTCTGACTACAGGGGGGCCCTGGCTACAAGGGGGCTCTGACTACAGGGGGTCCCTGGCTACAAGGGGGGGGCTCTGACTACCAGGTGGTCCTGGCTACCAGTGGGGCTCAGACTACAGGGTGGTCCTGGCTACAAGGGGGGCTCTGACTACACGGGGGTCCTGGCTACAAGGGGGGGCTCTGACTACATGGGGGTCCTGGCTACAAGGGGGGGCTCTGACTACATGGGGGTCCTGGCTACAAGGGGGGCTCTGACTACAGGGGGTCCCTGGCTACAAGGGGGGGTCCCTGGCTACAAGGGGGGGGCTCTGACTACAGGGTGGTCCTGGCTACAAGTGGGGCTCTGACTACAGGGTGGTCCTGGCTACAAGGGGGGCTCTGGCTACAGGGGGGCTCTGGCTACAGGGGGGGCTCTGGCTACAGGGGGGTCCTGGCTACAAGGGGGGTCCTGGCTACAAGGGGGGGTCCTGGCTACAAGGGGGGGCTCTGACTACAGCGGGGGGGCTCTGACTACAGGCAGGGGCTCTGGCTACAAGCGAGCTCTGGCTACAAGCGAGCTCTGGCTACAAGGGAGCTCTGGCTACAAGGGGGGCCCTGGCTACAAGGGGGGCTCTGACTACAGTGAGGTTCTGACTACCTACAGGGGGTCCCTGGCTACCTACAGGGGGTCCCTGGCTACCTTAAGGGGGTCCTGACTACCTAAAGGGGGGCCCTGACTACCTAAAGGGGGGCCCTGACTACCTAAAGGGGGGCCCTGACTACCTAAAGGGGGCCCTGACTACCTAAAGGGGGGCCCTGACTACCTAAAGGGGGGCCCTGACTACCAAAAGGGGGGCCCTGACTACCTAAAGGGGGGCCCTGACTACAAGGGGGGCCCTGGCTACCTAAAGGGAAGCCTTGACTACAAGGGACGCCCCGACTACCTACAGGGGGGCCCTGACTACAAAGGGGGCCCTGGCTACCTAAATACTAAAGGGGCCCCGACTACCTACAGGGGGGCCCTGACTACAAAGGGGGCCCTGGCTACCTAAATACTAAAGGGGCCCTGACTACCTACACAGTAGCTAAAGGGGGGGCCCTGACTTCCTGCAAACTAGCTAAAGGAGGCCCCTAACTACCTGTATACTACCTAAAGGAGGCCCCTAACTACCTGTATACTACCTGAAGGAGGCCCCTAACTGCCTGCAAACTACCTAAAGGAGACCCCTAACTACCTGTATACTACCTAAAGGAGGCCTTAACTGCCTGTATACTACTTCATGGGAAGCCCTAACTGCCTGTATACTACCTAAAGGGGGTCCCTAACTGCTTGCAGCCTATATAAAGGGGACCCTAACTACCTACAGCTTACCTAACTGGGAGAAACCACCTACCTACAGACTGGGGCCTTGCCTATTTGCCTACCTACCTAGGGTCTTGTCTACCTACCTGGTAATATAATTGAGAGGGCAGCAGCCCATAGTTGTAGCATTATCTCCAGGGGGCCAGTTCTCTCCCCACCCTCCAACCCCCTAGGATACTAGGCCTCTAAGTTATGGCTTGTACCCGCTCTCTCACCCCTGGGAAGTTTGTACAGAGGTGGAAATGGGTAAAGAGATTCTGGAAAATTGAGGATTCTAAGATATTTGTGTGTAATTTCTGCAGGGATGAGCTGTGGCCGGGACAAGTCATCATGGCGGTGCGGAACTGATGCAGAAGAAAAGGGAATAAGAACGACTCATCAGATATGACATCTCCGGTGAGTCCCTAATTTGAGGGGTTATTTTACTTCTATATTGGATAGGTGTGTGACCAAGGGAAACGTGGAGGGGGATATTGTATGTGGGTGGAGGGGGATATTGTATGTGGGTGGAGGGGGATATTGTATGTGGGCCGGTGGGGGATATTGTATGTGGGTGGAGGGAGATATTGTATGTGGGTGGAGGGAGATATTGTATGTGGGTGGAGGGAGATATTGTATGTGGGTGGAGGGGGATATTGTATGTGGGTGGAGGGGGATATTGTATGTGGGTGGAGGGGGATATTGTATGTGGGTGGAGGGGGATATTGTATGTGGGTGGAGGGGGATATTGTATGTGGGTGGAGGGGGATATTGTATGTGGGTGGAGGGGGATATTGTATGTGGGTGGAGGAGGATATTGTATGTGGGTGGAGGGGGATAGTGTATGTGGGTGGAGGGGGATATTGTATGTGGGTGGAGGGGGATATTGTATGCGGGTGGAGGGGGATATTGTATGCGGGTGGAGGGGATATTGTATGCGGGTGGAGGGAGATATTGTATGCGGGTGGAGGGAGATATTGTATGTGGGTGGAGGGGGATATTGTATGTGGGTGGAGGGGATAGTGTATGTGGGTGGAGGGGGATATTGTATGTGGGTGGTGGGGATATTGTATGTGGGTGGTGGGGATATTGTATGTGGGTGGAGGGGGATATTGTATGTGGGTGGAGGGGGATATTGTATGTGGGTGGAGGGGGATATTGTATGTGGGTGGAGGGGGATATTGTATGTGGGTGGAGGGGATATTGTATGTGGGTGGAGGGGGATATGGATGGAGCTACTTAGCCCTGTGTCTATGATATGTTAGACTGACAAATGTGAGATAGACAGATATGTGACTAACTTGCTATTGTACTACACAATACAGTTCTGTTTTGCACACTGTATTATGTGGTAAAATGGTCGTGTTTATGTCCGAGAGGCCGGTAATATTTTCATGTACAGTAGGGTGGGCCCCCCAAGATCAACTCCCCTGTGGGCCCCAGACCCCCCAGTCCGACACTGGTACCCACGCTCCTCCACAAGATCAGCCCCCAGGTCCCCAATACTTGTTGGAGATGTGGAGCGGATGCGGGATCCATGTCCCACATCTGGTGGTCATGCTCACTGCTTCAGGTTTTCTGGCTGAAGGTTCTGCAGATAATCGAATTAGTGACGGGGATCAAATTGCAAAATGACCCGGCGGTAGTGCTGTTACAAATTATCCCTCTGCCTTTACAGGTCCTCAAGGGTCATTTGCTTATCTTCATGTTAAGCGCAGCTAAAGTATTGATACCCAGGTTTTGAAGGTCGACTGAGGTGCCCTCTATAGCATCATGGTTTAAGGAGATTTCCTCTATACAACAGATGGAGGAGATCCACGCAGATCACAATCAGCTGACGGACAGATATAGGGCTACATGGGCTGAATGGGCGACCTTCTGTGGCTCAGTGGAATTTGCTGGGCTTATTGAAACTCAAGGGTAGGCCACACGAAAGCAGGGTTCCTGGCCGTCTGCATGGCCTATTAGATAGTTTCCGAGACAAGCGTCACTGGATGTCAGCCTCCACCCCTCCTCTTAGCGTGTACTTACAATTGTGGCCTTCTCTCCGCTCCTAGGTCTGGCTCTAGTTTCCTGTTTGAGGTTACGATGTTAGGACATTTGTTTGTAGAGACTGACTTTCAAATGTTTTTTACAATGGCTTTAGCTAGCTTATGAAAAAAAGGGTAATTACTACAGCTCTCAGTGGCTTTTTTGCTCTTCAACACTATATAATTGCCCTTTTTTAGCCCAACAGCAAATTGGTTGTTTCCTTTACCTGTGTTTTTATTTTTTTTGTAAGGCTTGCTGTTCTCATAGAACTGAGTTACCGGTATAATGTTTGGACATTGCTTATATTCACGGAATACATGATGTGTGTGACCAGATTTGTACCTTTCGTTATATTATCAATGGCTATATTTCGACTTTTCTTTGTATTTGACATTTGAATATTTAATAAAAGATTGGAATATGAGAAGAAAAAAAAAACACACAAACTCTACTATTTTTTACCTCCGTTCCAGCACCATGCTGTCCACACTTGTTGCTGGTTTTGGTTTTTCTGCCAGACGGAAAAGTCATTGCTACAGCGGTCACATGCCACTTCATGCCATCACCACTCGGAAGAGAGCTGTCCAACTGGTGAAATCAGGGAGAGGCATGTGACTGCTGCAGGGGGTGATGTACCCATTGGAAGAAGAAAAAAAAAAAAAAAAAATATCAAACACACGCATGAAACAGAACGGACCAGCGGTGATATTTACTTCTTTATGGGCGAGGAAGGCATGGTGCTGGAACGGAGAGGAACATAAGTTTAATGTTAAATGGGATTTACCATGGTAATAGAAAAATAAGGTGGACAACTCATTTTGTAGTAGGAGAGGAATGAAACATTAAGTCTGCAATTTTATTAGTTTCATTTGTACAGCGATCACCCTCTGGTAGAAGTAACATGTTAGCTGTATGGATTAATTACATTTTTTTACCCTCTCCTCCCACCTGATCCAAAAATTAATTTATACAATAATCACAAGAAGTTAGGGATATTTTGGCTTTTGGCTGAAATTTCAGGAGGAATATAGAATTTCTTGAAACTGTTTTTAAAGGAACCCATCACTTAAAAAGGGAACCTGTCACATATTATGCCCACCTTTCTGAGGACAGTACAAGCTAGTGTCAGACATGCTGTTTCCAGCGCTGTGTCCCTTATTCTGTAAGATGTTGTAGTTTTAGAGCATTTAATGCTCAAATTGTATTCATGAGCAGGTGTTAACCCCGCCTTCCAAAAGCTAGCCCCACCCACTAACCGTTATTCGCATATGTCTACCTATTCAAAGTAATAGGTTAATCAGTTTCGAGGTGGGCGAGGTATGAAGAAAAAAATGACTTCATGACTTTTCTGGCTGAAAACTGCAGATTCGAGCACTAAATGCTGAAAAACTGCTGCATCTTACAGAATAAGGGACACCGCATTGGAAAGAGCATGTCTGTCACTAGCTTGTTCTGTCCTCAGCAAGGGGGGCATAAACTATGTGACAAGTTCTCTTTAACTTTAGAATGCACATGTCCAACTGTTCAATATTTCTGTGCATAAAGTACTACCTGCTGATCTCCAACAATGTGCTTAAAGGAGTTGTCTCCCCACAGGGTTTCAAAGAATGCATGAAAGAAATTCTCTGTCACTTACTGGTTCATACTAATTTGAATAAGCTCCATGCTTTTACATGTCAGTTGTGCTTTCAGATGCTAATTAGATTAGATTAGCTTCTCAAACTACTCCAAGGACTTCTTATCTGATCCCCAAAACAAAAGCCCTAATTACAGAGCTGTTTACTTGAGATAAATCAAGCTTTTTACTGTCTGGCAGCACAGGACACTGACTGACACTGCCAACCTGTGTGATGACTCACTGTTATCTCATTGAACAAACAGCCCCAGGAGATTTGTTTACAGGTCAGTTACTGAGGGAACTGAAATAGCCATGGAGGTAATAAATTCACTTGTATCTCTTTAGGGAAAACAGAGGAACAATGCAATATATTTGGAAAATGTCTTTATTTTGTGTTCCCTACAATTTGAAAGCTATTCTTTGTAGCGAGACAACCCCTTTAATGGCAAAATTCACAACAGGTGTTTGGTCCCTGAATCACCCAATAAATGTAGGGGATAAATTTGAATTGGTATTAAACAGTCCTCCTCATCATGCTGTTCACATTTTGACATCATGATACAAAGACAACACCTTACAATTGATCAATAGTACCTCGCCATTGCAAGGCTTCAAGCAGGATGCTGTCAGGTGGAAGTGGACACCGAGCGTAGTGTCTTCAGCAGGTTGCAACAGAGATAGAGACTGGAAGTCACAGAAAGGCAAAGAAGTGGTGGTCCTTTGGCTACACACAATGACGACTGCTTCATTGTAAATAATGTCCTGTAGAACCGGATGATGAATGTCACACAACTCCAGGCACATTTAAAGGAGGCAAGAGGCAACGAAGTGTCACATCAGACCATTTGTAAAAGGGCTTCATCAGATAGGTCT